>CM042436.1:22451541-22541541 GCA_023631565.1 Gymnocephalus cernua | reverse complement strand
TGTAAAAGTTTTTCCCTTTCTTTCAATCTTCTTGTTATATTCTGAGCATGTGCCATGCAGGGCCGGCTCCATTGAAGTCAACATCAGGCATATGCCGCTGTTAAGGAAGTGGGACCTTTATATTTCACAACAGGGAAACCACCCTCCCATTCTGCATTTTTTGTGAAAAGGGATAGACCTGAAAAGGGTCACACTGCTTCTTGTCTTCTTGTCAATAGAAAGAAAGAGAACCCTGTCAAAGCATCAAGAGAGTGCATCCCCATTTGTCTTTACAAAAGAAATGTAGCTTTACTTTCAAATTTGCTTGATTTTCATTAATTCAGTTAAATTCTTTCTATTCTCAAATCGAACCATCTTTTCCATCTTCTGTCTGAGATTAGTTAGAGACTGTTTTTAAACATACTACAGATATGTTATATTTGTGATATAGCATTTGCAGCCAAGATACCTGAGATGAGAGATGATAACATCATTGAGATGATGAAAGATTTATTACTTCAGAAGAGCAGGATGGAAGAGGTGTATAGCCATATACTGCAGATAATAAAGTAAATGTGATAGGAGAGTGGGGAGATAATCGTGGAGATCTGACGGGAAGGATTAAGGTTATGCTTTCTAACCCTATGAGCAGGAGCAGCTCTATGGGCCTGCCAACTCTCCTGTCAACCAACATTTAATTTGTTGAAATAACTTTTTTCCCTTTTGGTTTGTGCATATCTGATACTTTACTGCGCTGCAGTTTCCTAGCAGGGAGGGAAGAGGTCAGAGCTTAGACACAAAACATCAACTCTGTACATATTCCACGTTCACATGGCAATTTAGTCCATAAAAGTTGGCTGACTGAACTTAAAGGAACACGCCGACTTATTGGGACATTAGCTTATTCACCGTAACCCCGACAGTTAGACAAGTCGATACATACCCTTCTCATCTCCGTGCGTGTCGTAACTCTGTCTGACGGCTCCACCATTAGCTTAGCCTAGCACAGATCCTTGAGGTAACCGGCTCCAACTAGCCTACTGCTCCGAGTAAGTGACAAAATAACGGCAACATGTTCCTATTTACATGTTGTGATTTGTATAGTCACAGCGTGTACAAATAACAACGTCACTTGAGACACAGCCATCTTCTAACCGTATATAAACTGGGAACTATATTCTCAGAAAGGGAAGCAGTGCCACTTGGACGGAGTGATACGCTGCAGCTAGGGCTGAAACGATTCATCGAGTTACTCGAGTAACTTGATTACAAAAATTCCTCGAGGCAAAAACTCTGCCTTGAAGCCTCGTTAAATTCCTATGACACGCACTATACGCGCAGGGATCTGACGGCAGAGAATGTCTAAAGTTTGGGATCATTACATACTAAAAAAGGAAGAGAACAAGGTGCAATGTGTCTACTCCTCCATCATTTTTGTTATGCATTATTTGTTTTGGTTGTTTAAAAAACGCAAAAAAAATTTATCCGATTAATCGATTAATCGATCGATAAAGTGCTAGATTAATCGATTACAAAAAGAATCGATAGCTGCAGCCCTAGCTACAGCTCTGAGCAGAGCTGCAAGCATATCACTCCGCCCAAGTAGCACTGCTTCCCTTTCTGAGAATATAGTTCCTAGTTTGTATACAGTTAGAAGATGGCTGTGTCTCAAGTGACGTTGTTATTTGTACACGCTGTGACTATACAAATCACAACATGTAAATAGGAACATGTTGCCGTTATTTTGTCACTTACTCGGAGCAATAGGCTAGTTGGAACTGGTTACCTCCAGGATCTGTGCTAGGCTAAGCTAACGGTGTAGCCGTCAGACAGAGTTACGACACGCACGGAGATGAGATGGGTATGTATCGACTTGTCTAACTGTCGGGGTTACAGTGAATAAGCTAATGTCCCAATAAGTCGCCGTGTTCCTTTAAGCTTAAGTTCATTTGTCGCATCAGCCACCGAATCAATTCACAGCAGGCTTCGCTCATCTCTCAGCAGTAACTACGACAGCCTCAGCAACACATCCTTTTTTGTTATGCAATGTCAAAATCACCAGTAATGTTAAACAATAATATTGAAGCTGGCAAAATAATTGAAGTAACATTTAGGCTATCGATTCAACTAAAGTAGCAAAAGATATTAAGGCTATTGACAAAAGCCAAATGTTCACTTGTTTAGGGCTAAGATGTGATACAAATACATAATAATTACAACCAGATAACATTTGGGCCTTTGACCAGTTTGTCAATGGTCCTGGCCACCCACTTCAGATGTTATTCTTTTTTATATTACTATTTTTGTTTTTTTATTGCAGGGTTTTTAGAAAAAAAAGTGTTGAGAAATGAATGTTGCTTAAAATGAAATAGCATACAACAACTGCTGAAACAGGCTGTAGTATGAATTTATTAATTAGAAACATCTTCATTCTGACCAGTCGATTAGTCAGAGAGAAGGATGGCTTTCAATTGACCAATGTCTTCTCTGGATGAGGACAGAATTAGAGCCCCAAAACCTGTTTTGGTCTTGTGTCAGTGGGAAGACCTCATCACATGTGCCCTCCACTCATCCATGATGTTCACACTACTGGCTTTCAGATGTAAAAGAGACACAAATATCACCCATCCCCCCAAGTCAAATTCTTCCAGAGGCATAAGTACGGTAATATAATCAGATGCAGGTGTTCCTGACCACTGAGAAGAATTATTATTGTGGTCTGTCATGAGAGTTGGTACTCAACCTAAATCAGAGATTATAGGATGGACACAGAGGATTTAATCATGCAGAAATGGAAGCAAGTCAAGTATATAATCAATATGTATGCTGGTCTGTTAAGCAGAGTAAATGGTACTTACAACTTCAAAGGTTTTCCCTCCCAGTTGCTGAAGATAAGTGAAAACATAAAAGTATAATCATGGTGAATAAACAACAGTTGTAAACATCCAAAAATATGAATTTAAGATTACTTAAATTGTAATAACAACAGTGTGATGTGTGATATCAAGTGTTCAATGAGTCCAGTTTGGATTTGTCAGTTAATCTCTAGCAGTTTATCTAGAGTCCTGGTCCAAAGTCAGGTGCTGTTGTCCATCAAGTCTGTTGGGAAAAAGACTCCTACTGAGCCCTGGAGGTTTTCCTTAAATAAGGATTTTATTTACACCTTTTTTTCCCTATCACACATCCCCCACTCGCCATAAAGTCATTTGGTTAATTTCACATACCATGGTGCTCTTTTGCATCTGCATCTGACAGCCACTCCAGCCTTCGTCTTGCCCAAAAGAAGGAGGTTTTGGCTTCATGTCTGAAAGCATGGCCCATCTCCAAAAATTCTCCATGGCCTTAATGTCATAGATGGACCTGAGTCTTTATGGGGTGCCCTTCCAGTAGAGAAAACGTGATAAAATGCCATCTAGGCACTCAGCCCTGCCAGTTGAGAAAACATGCTGCAGTGCCATAAAGGCTGCCCAACATGCTAATAAACTTTCTGCGTGCTGGTGCCCTTTTTTTCACTCCTGCCCCTCAGAGTCCACCACTGACCAGGTGGACTCTTGTACGTATTTGATCAGCCACCGCAGCACCTTGCCGGTGACATCATGTTGCAGTCCACCCGGCTCAACTTTTTAAGAGAAATGGAAACTCAGAGAAATCTACTGTATGTGCTGTTTCTTGGCTGCTGAGCAGAAGCTCTCACCACTATGGCAACCTGCCATTAGATCTTTGGAAAACATGAGTGAGAGAAGCTATCCAGCAATCAGCAACAACGGACTTGTCTGACTTTCCTGTGAGGAAGTCTGCTCTCTCACTTTTTTCTCTCCTGCTAAGCTTTAGGTCAGCTGTCCTTGGGTTTCTGTTTGTTTTTTTCCTCTTTCATTCAACACATCATGCATCATTTGATTAGCATATAGCTTTCCTAGCATCCACCAAATAAGACCCTTTATTGATTACAACTTTTCTTTCATTGTTTTGTTGAATTATCCTGGTACTGACAAATACAAAAGCTGAAACATGTTGACCAATGAATAAGAAATTAGATGATATGGTTTAAATTCTTATCAGATATATCCAAGACTGGATTATCAACTGGGCATACCTTAGGGGCCTCAGACCCCTAGGGGGTCCAACAACCCCAGGTTCACATGAAGAGGCCCAACAGCAAATGTTTGCCCTGGGGCCCCTATAAGGTTACTGTAATCTGGCTATGGATGAATGGTTTTCATCTAGAAATATTTTGGAAAACACACTGACAAGTATCTGAATTCCAATATATTGTACTCTAATTACATTTATGATGTAATGGGATTTTCTCTTTTTAACAACATAATACTTATCCAATATATAAGAATGATTTTTTTCCCCCTCTGTGTTCAATCATTTTAAGGGTTTATATGCCTGATTGGTTAGTGCTGCAGAGAGAAAGACAAATCTAATCTTTAACATCAGATACCAATTTTATTCATATTTGGTATCTTTATAACAAGAAATCACATTAAGTAACAGCTGTTAACAGCTGCAAAGTGTTTTATTTAATTAAAAAAGTGAGAGACATTTCAAGAGTGTACAGGCAATACATTATCCATCAGAAATATAAAGTGATACAGGCACATAGAGTATACAAAAAATGGCTCATCATAGAATACTGATATGGGAAAACATTTCAGCAAACTGCTCTGTCAAGATTGTCACACCCTCAACTTGTATGCTTTTATGTGGAGTCAAACAAAGGAGTGAATTAGAAAGAGACTAACTGACCACAACGATCCTCATTGGTATTGCAAAAATAGCACAAAAACACTAACATCCTACACTAAATTCAAAAGTTTTTGTTTTTTTACAGGAGCATAAACATGTACAATGAAACTAAGTGGTTGTGACTGTGTAGAACTATTTCGACGTCATCTCCACAGTTGCAGCGTCGTTGCCTCCGTTTACATCATAGTCACCGACTGGGCCGCTGACCAGGACCTTCATGCGCTCAGGAAAGTCATCAAATTTGGGGGACAGCAGAAAATCGTACATCAGAGCTGCTGCTACACCACCGCACATTGGCCCCACCCAGTACACCTGCAATGGATAACTCTGATCAATCTCTGGATCGGCATTGGTTAACACCTGTCATGTGTAAGGCCACTATTATCACTGAAAGATATAACACAAACATTCCAGTCAAGTTCAAAGATTTACTTTTGTCGATATATCTCAGTCGGGCAAATTGTAAAACAATAGGAACGCTGTAACTGATTAACTTGTGAACGACGTGGAGGATTCACAGGTAATGGAGTCATCTGTCTGTTCTGGAGTTATTGAATTATTTAAGCTTGACATGTAATATGCATGCAGAAAAATGTGAGGCACTCCTGAAGAGCATGTGTGCTTCCGTCTCTGACTTACCCAGTGGTTCGTGAAATCGTTCAGGATCAAAGCCGGACCAAAGGAGCGAGCGGGATTGATTCCACAGCCTGTGTAGCTGATCTGTAAACAATAACAAAGAAATAGCATAATAGGATATCTTCAGCTACATGGTCTGGTGGTATAATAGTTTCAGGGGTGATTGGTATTAAACAAACAATAAGAATGCATGTATTATTTTACTCTATCATATCTGTTGCTTGTTTACATTCCTCAAATGCACTGCGCCAAATCCTAAATAAACATTTTACTGCTTTGGAGATAGTTGTAGGGTGCCACCAACTTACAGCTGCTAAGTGTCCCAGGCAGACTGAGAGGCCAATGGCCAACGGTGCAGAGCCGGTGACATCACGCCGCCTTTTATCAGTGACTGCAATGACACACAGCACCAGCTGGAAGGTTGCCAGGAGCTCTATGCCTACGCCTTGGCTGGGACTGACACCGTTGAGCTGTGAGAGTTAGAGAGAAATACAAAACAACAACAGTTGGTCAGTCTGTCTCAGTTAGATGGATAGTTTCCCATCCAGACCACTTCCTATTTAGCAGCCGCTGGAATCACCCCAGCAATTTGGCAGAGGTTCCAAAGTGCCACATTGCACATTTATTTGTTAAAAACCTGAGCATGATTATTCAGTGTAATTTAGCTGTGGTACATCATTAATGGGGGCAGTACAGTTTCTCCACAGTGAGCACATATCATGCATTGACAACAACACACTTTTTGGTAAGGAGACAGCTGATACACTTTACAGATAGATCAATGAGAAGCGTAGCATTTCATTATTTTAGTATGCAAAACCCCACATTTACCAAAACTGCTGAGGAGAAATGTCAAAGAGTTGACATTGCATATTTTCATTTTCAGATTATTTCAGCTGTTGCAGTGGGGTGTGCTTTAATCATGTGTCATCACTATTCAATAAAAAGCAATGACAGAATGTTCAAAGAACAACAAAAACAGTGCCAAATGAAGTGCCTACATCCTCACTAAAGTCTCAGTTTTCACTGGGAGGTCAACTTTAGATTACAAAGGCACTTTAGATGCACACTGTTGCATCAGTTCATCACACTTGTTAGTAGTGTAGGATGTTTTAGAGCTCCCGATTTTAAATCGCAAGTTCTGTCAACAGCAGTAATATGAAATTTACTTACAGAGTTAAGCCCCAGTGCATCATTGGTAATTGGACGTGCTCCATATACAATGCCACTGGCCAGGGCTGAACCCAGCATCTGGGCCACAATGTACATGACCGCCTTGAACACGCTGATCTGGCAGCTGGCAAGCATCCCGAGAGTAACTGCAGGATTCAGGTGGGCTCCACTGATATGGCCTAAACTCTGGGCGAGCGTGGCGATGGCCAGTCCGAAGGCCAGCGACACCTTCACCTCCTGGTCTGGGTTGCTATTGTTCTTGTTTCCAATAGCTGTGGAGATGCTGAGGAAAATGAAAAGGGTCATGCCAACCAGTTCGGCCAGAACAGCCCTCCAGAAGTCCTTGCTCTTGAACTCTCTCATGGTGGTGGAAGTGTGGCTGTCCGGCTGTGGGTTTGAGCTCTGTAAAGCGTATGTACTCACAAACAACAGCCCCAGGCTGCATATATAAGGCCTGGGCTGATAATGGTCAGTGGGCGGGCTTAAAAACCTGAAAGAGAGGGCCACACTGAATTAATGAGAAATCCAAAAGACTGGTCTTTCCCTTCCCTCCCTCTGCTCCCTCACCCTCCCTCCTATTCTCCCTGTCCTCCGGCCCTCTCCCAGTTCCTCCCTGTGCACCACTTTCTGGTCTTTGGACTCTTGTGAGTAATATAACTGGGTCCTGAAATATCTGTATCCAAAAGTAAAGCATTTAAGTCAAATTTGTCCAATTTATGTTTGTGCTTCAACTGTAAAAAGTTAAAACTTTACACAATCGTGTCTTCTGCTCCTGTGGAGTTACTCACATCATAGATTACTGACAGCACATAAGGGAGAGCCAGAGAAAAGTCAGATAAGTCCCAAACAATCATTTCAAGTCACACCCTTCCCGTCCCTCCACAGATATGGTTTTCAGCCTTTTACAAGACCATCCAAAGGACATCTCACATGCCAGCTCCCAGACACACTTTGAGACAAAGAAAGAAAACAAAATAAAAACAAATTTAAAAAAAAGCCTCTGTTGTTGTTGTTCTTATTGTTTTTAGCTCAAATTGGAATACATTTGTATTCGTAACTCTTTAAAAGAGGTGAAGTGAAGGAGACAGATTTTTTTAGTGACCTAAAAAAATAAATAGAAATATGAAGGATGTCACTAAATCACTACACATAGGCTAAGTGGAGAGAGAATTTAGTTTTTTGAAGGAGTTGTTTTTTCTAGTAAATTATGCAACAATAACTTCTTAACTGAAAGGATGTTTGCTAAATAATTATGAGATCCTTTAGAGGGGAAAAGTTGGAGCATGGTAAAACATCGACTTTGAGAAAAGAGCTGCCAGTTGCACCTGGCCCCCTGGAGGGGGGGTGAACAAACAGCAGACAGGCATTGCACTGCAAAATCTGTCACTGAATTTACTTTGCTACACTGTAATTTACACCCAAATTCCAACCAATAACAAGTCATTTGTGTTGTTTAACACCTCATTGTTAAATAACACTAATT
Source organism: Gymnocephalus cernua (assembly GCA_023631565.1). Taxonomy (NCBI): domain Eukaryota; kingdom Metazoa; phylum Chordata; class Actinopteri; order Perciformes; family Percidae; genus Gymnocephalus; species Gymnocephalus cernua. The sequence goes on along the minus strand of CM042436.1, from coordinate 22,533,518 downwards.
GTTTGTTAAATAACACTATTTTTTGTTATTTAACTGCACAACCGAAAATTCAAACAAAGATGGCAGAGAGAGTTAGATGGTCATGTTTGGAGATGATCTTGCCGAAACGCAATTTTATGCTTAGATTATAAAAAAGTTATTATTTATCATTGGAGAAGTTAGCAATTTCATTTTGTTTTTATAGGCTAATGACTGATTCAATCGTATGTCGACGTTGCAAATCATGCATAGTTTTAACATTTATTAGTGATGTTGATGTATACTAAATGCGACAGACTTGCACCACATGCAATGAGCTAACTTAGCTGCTAATGAGCCAAGCTGATTCAAGCTAGCAAAATTGTCCATTAATCTTAGAAAACAGTGCGCGTATTTTAATGTCCATTCATGTATACGATCTACATCTATAAATAATAGGCTAACGTTATGCCTATAACGTTTAAGTAGCATTCCCGTGGTCAAGTTTGTGTGGCATTCTTGCCATGTGCGCCGCTGGTTAAAGCAAGATCATCCTGAAAATCAAACGGCTAAAATAATTCAATTTACTGATAGCTGTTTGTGATGCTAGATAGTTGGTCTAAGACTATTTGATGATTTCATGTCAACTGTTTGGGCTACCAGACATGCTGGTGTGACTAGCTATGTTATGTGGTAGGTTTTAGCCTAGCAATGAGGTAAATCCAGCAAAAACAGCTACTACTGATTGGGCTAGTGCAGTATCTAAGTGAACAGCTATAGCATAGTGCACCCTATTTTGTGTTTTTTTTATTTATCATTGAGTTGTAGATAAATTAAAATTAATGAAATGTTTTGTTTTTAATTACAGATGCAGGGAACTACCCCTGATCACACTGCTGATCAAGATGATCTCCGATATAGAACCAGGTGAAAATTTAAATGGTGTCTAACTTGCTATAATCTAGCAATTTACTGCTAATCTATCAATGCCAGCAACAGACTGGATGCGTGGTCTGCACGAGGCGTTTTTGTTGTGTGTCAGTTAAGTGGCTGCATGGAAAGTAGAAAAAAGTCTAATGGAAATGTATAGAAATATGCTTTTTATTTATGACAACTTGTTCAACCATTTTGCATGTAAAGACTTATACTATGAACTAATGCCAAAATGTTGTGGGGGGTGAGACTATTCAACAGAGACCCATTATAATAGATTTTGATCAACATGACATAGGCAATTGATAATGTAGGAAACAGCAGGGAATTGTACATTATCATTTGCATGGATGTACCAAAGCATTTGCAACTTTTTCAAAGACACGAGAAACTGCTTTTTTGATGTGCACAAGTGACACAATGATGTGAAGATTGAACAGGCAGTTTGGAGAATCAATTCTGATCTGAGAAATGTACCAAAGCCACTGAGAAAAACTGTAACACCTGCATTTTTTCTGGCCTAGCTGTGGCTCAAGCATGGCTTCAACAGGTCTGGTGATGAGATTTAGAAATGAACTTTGATTTAGAAAGTTTTAGTGCAACTTACAATATTCATAGAGGCAAGAGGATAGTGTGTGTTGCAGATAGTTCATGTACATTTGTTGTCTTTGTTGTGCTGTTAGTCTGTATGAATTACTAGATTTGCAACCAGTGTATACTTTTTCAGACGCTTTGTGGGTATAAACCCAGAAAAAGGGACAAAGGCTGCAATGGGGAAAAAAAGAACCGTCAACTCACACGTCGCCAGCCTCTTGCGCAGGCTGATGGACTTTCAGTGGGATTTCATTTGAAAATGGTATACATTACACACATGTTTAAACAGCAATGACTCAGGAGGCTCATGTTCATTCTCAACTGCCTTTCAAAGTTAGCTCTTTTGAATTTTACTCATCACACTTTATATTATTTTATGTTATTCTGTCTGTTTAGTGCTCTGTTCCTAAAATAAGCTTTTGTTCTCTCTCTCTCTCTCTCTCTCTCTCTCTCTCTCTCTCTCTCTCTCTCTCTCTCTCTCTCTCTCTCTCTCTCTCTCTCTCTCTCTCTCTCTCTCTCATATACAGACCCAAGACATTCCAAAGGATCCTCATTGTGTGCTTTGAGAAATGGTTAGTGGTCTAAGCAGTGAAATTGTTTGTTTATTGCTCTGTATTGACCAGGAGTTCCATGAAGTGTTAATTCTTCGCTTGAATGTATTCATACATGTTGAATTTCAGTGGTTTGGGTAACATTAAGTGTTGAGGTTCAGTATTTTGTTATATTGAACAATGTATTTGGGTTTTAAAATGTATTTGCTACTTTTTAAGTCATGAACATGAGAACATGATTTGTTGGTGATTAATCAGAGCCTATGTGTAACATTTTTGAGTGACCAGGAGTCACACAGAATATCCTTGGTTTGACAATTTTTGCTGAATTTTAGCTGTTCAGGGAACATTAAATGTTGAGGTTTAGGGCCCTATCTGGCACCCACACAGTTGTTAGTTTCCCATCCAGCGCCCACGTCGTTTAAATAGCAAATGCACCTGTGCCCATCTTTGCACCCGTGGGTGTGCTGGTCTTACAGGGAGGTGTGTTCAGGTGCATTCTGGGCGTGCTGGTCTTACAGGGAGGTGTGTTCAGGTGCATTCTGGGCATGCTGGTCTTACAGGGGGGTGTGTTCAGGTGCATTCTGGGAGTATTACTATCTTGAGGCAGCGGGAAGTGATGGCACCATTGACCAACAAAAACCTGGTCTAAAGTCAATAACGCAGCATTTCATTGTTATTTTAACAGCACATTAGTAAAATGCTCCGAGGCTCGTGCACAGCACGTGCACACTATGCTTGTTACACACACAGGGACGCACAGCAGCACACACACATGCAGAAGATTACTAATAAACATATTACGGTGTAAATCCTCCGTCATAACAGCAATGCTCCAAGGTCCAAACGCGCCTGGCTTTTAAAGGGAATGGAAGATGACTCTCTGATTGGTTGATTGCATGTTACGCCCAAAACACACCTCTGATTAATGAAGACACTAAGTACAACCCTTTAGAACCATGCGCCCGGCACACGGACACTTTTTACTGCCGTCAAACTAGTAAAAGTGGATTTGGACGCCCTAAGCACACCTGCACCAGGCGCTTCACGCCGTGTGCGTAGATCGATAAAATAGGGCCCTGAGTGTTTTAGATGCAGTAATGAACATTATATATTTTTCTGTGATTGATCCGATCTATGTGTGCCTACATTTGTAAGTATTTACCTTTCAGTGTTTGTAGTACAATAAAAACTGTTAATTTCAACACGGAAGTATTAGTTTTCTTTCAATTAAGTGTTATGTGATGTATTATGCCTGTTCTTGTATTAACTCAATCTATAGTATGTACATGACAATCAGTGGTACACATATATGCTAAAATAATTAACAATACATTTAAAAAGCAGTATTTAATGGAAACAAAAAATGGTGATTTAACATAAAATTAATGGTAACCTTGCTGCCAGTTGTTTCCTGTTTTTTCTGTGATTATCAGTAAATTCCTGTTGAAAAACATTACGGGGAGTGCACTGTAAAAAACATTAACAGTAATAAACTGTTAAAATAACAGGAAAATAACGGTAACCCTGCTGCCTGTAATTTCCTGTTTTTTCTGTGATTCACGGTAAATTCCTGTTGAAAAACATTACGGGGAATGCACTGTAAAAAAACATTAACAGTAATAAACTGTTAAAATAACAGGAAAATAACGGTAACCCTGCTGCCAGTAATTGGGTGTTTGCATTTTGCATTCAGATGAGCAGAGCAGTGTTCATGACAACTTGTGTATTTACTTTTAATTCAATTCACAATGTGGCATTATGTGATAAGAATGTACGGATGCCACACATTTTTGTATTGACGTAACACACACACACACACACACACACACACACACACACACACACACACACACACACACACACACACACACACACACACACACACACACACACACACACACACACACAATAATAATAATAAAAAGTTACTTTACCTGCAGCACGTTCAATTCCAAAACGTTGTGCACTGTTGTTGGGTTGAACGACATCTTCCTTTGAAACAGTGTGAAACACAACGAGCTTTGAGGTATTTTTTAAATCTGGTTTGGTGGGTGTGTCAGAGGTGTAATCCTTACCCTCTTCAGTGCCTCAGATTCCTTCAACCCTTTTAATCCAACATTATATTTTTGGGATATTATTTATCATGAATACAACTTTAACAAGCATTCTAATACATCTGGACAAGGTGGAGCTGATTTTTCTTATTTTATACACTTATAAACTGCAGTTTAATCTGCTACCTTTTCATAAGCTAATCACATGTTTGTGTATAAAATGTTAAAAAAGTACAACTCACGATGTGGTGGTGTCCAAAAATACAATAATATCCTGTAAATTGTAGTAGAGTTAAAAAATAAAGAAGCAGAAATTAATACAGTAGTTGAGTGCTGCACTAATGTTTTAAGCAGTTATTTAGCTGTAGCTTATCAGGCTGCACTTTGGGATAGTGTCAATATTAATGCAAGAAAGGTTAGCGCTAACAGTAGCATGCTAATGATGGCATTGAGCCAACACAGCGTCAGAGTTGACTAGACTGCTTATGCAGTTTTCTGTGGTTCCCCAGTGACCTGAGTTGTACCTAAATGGTTTGATAATTGAGGTAATGTCCGGAGGATTATGTGGTAGCCAACAGGAAGCATTTTATTACTGCAACAAAATAGAAAGAGGAAAATGGAACTTTATTTTTGGCATTGATCACTCTTTCCTCCACTGCCAAACCATTATGCAAAATGTAGTAAATATCAAACAAACTGACTGTTGTTTGACCTTACTGGAGAATGCCCAGAATCAAAAGAGTGGTAGAAATTAGATCAAATTACACAATCATTTGTCAAATGATCCAGGTGTTTGGTTATGATGATCCTGTTTTTGACTAACTAGACTCATTTGTAATTGAGGGCTGAGGACCAACTGCCTCTTATCTGTTACGTGCCACGTGCACTCAAAATGAAGACACAGACATTAATCTTAAAGTGAAATCTTGAAATAAAGAGATTGATGTGGTTGGATAGAGGAACATTTCTCGGACCAGTTCTCAATCTAGATTTGATCTGTATGCTCTTGCATACATGATGCAATTAAGTATGGGGTGCAAGAGTGGCACTGGAGCAAAAAGTTCCAAGTGTGGCCTGAGGACTAGGTTGAGAGATTGTGTTATGATGAGTACTGATGTTTTGTATGTTGATGAGAGGTGTGCAGTGCACAACCAGGACAGTCAAAATGAGATGGGATTTGGAGCCCTATAGTATATTGTTGGGATGCACATAAACCACCAGCAAAACGTAGTCCTTCATAACCACAACATTTGAGAAAAGGGAGAAAATTCCCCACGGACAGCACCAAAGATGAAGGGATTACTAACAAGGAATGGAGTTCATCACATTAGTTGACCAGCCATTTCACAGCCTACACACAGCCCAGTCTGTCTTTTCAAAATCTACAACGTCATGGCCACACACATTCATGAGCTACTGGCTCATATGAGTATGCTTAGCTTCACGGTACAGTGGATTGACAAAGTATTTTAAATCGATAAAAACAGTGTTACACTCGTCTTATACAGATCAAAATTATACATAGGCTTCATTTTTCAAAACTAAAGATCCACAGCATTTTCCTGAACGCTTTATCAAGCTGTGATAAATGTCAATCCCTCAATGCAACACTTTTTCATGCTTTTTTTTTCCTGCCCTAAAGTCGCCAATTATTGGTCTGATGTATTTGCTATACTGTCAAAAACTCTTAAGACTAGATTGTCACTGGAACCATTGTTGATTATCCTTGGCACATCACAGTTATTTAAGAAATTGACTTCAGCCCAGCAGCGGTTACTCTCCTACTCTCTTATTACTGCAAAAAAGTTACTTCTGAAGTCACGGAAAGGGCCCGCGATACCCACTGACAAAATGTGGCTCCGGGATCTGTCCAATACCTTACATTTGGAAAAAAATTAGATATTTGTTGAAGGATAATCTCTCAGGTTTTTATAATATTTGGCAACCCTTCATAGACTTCTTACAATCAGTATATGTATAAATACTTACTTTCTTTCATTCTATTTGTATAAACTCTTATTTTACTTCTTACTACAAAATTGGATTCTACTCCCGCACTGTTTGTTTTTGTTTCTTTTTCTCTGTTTTGTTTTGGTTTATATGTACATTTATACAAAAATACTTGTGCCTCTCTTATACTGTTGATTGAAAATTGTATAATATATATATATATATATATATATATATATATATATATATATATATATATATATATATATGCTCAATAACAAACTCTACAAATACAAAAACAGTGTTACACTCCAAGGATAATATATTCATATTTAATTTCTTTTGTTATGTAAAACAGCTTATTTTTATAAAGACAATTTTTTGGTTTCCCTTTCAAAAAAGGTGAAACAACAACAACAACAACAATAACAACATCGGTATCAGCTATCAACCAATTGTTATTTCAGACATCGGTATTGGTATCGACATAGAATTTCCCAATTAGTGAATCCCTAATCTATTGTCATATTGCCAATCAAACCAACTAACAAAATAAAGGTCAGATACTGTAAAAGGTGAGATTTTCATGTCTTTTTTTATTATGAAGCAAGTCAAGGTGCTATATAAATACTGTGAAAGTATCAAAACACTCAATCCACACAGCCCGTATTCAGAAAACTGTTGTGATATCACAACTATATGTACTATATGTAGGCAGAAAGTACCGCAACAGTGCTGTTACAGTTATTCCCCGTCTGCAATGATGGTGCAGAGACTCCAAGAGCGCAGGTGCAAAAGATCCGCTGACCAATTAGAGCAGACTGGGCTTTTTCGGGAGGGGGGCTTAAAGAGAGAGACAGTATTAGAAAAATAATGTGTTTTTTGAACATCAAAGCATGTAAACATGAACCTGAGCATATTATGGGACCTTTAATCATTTGTATTTTAGTCCTGCATCAATTATATTCAACACTATTCTAATACTGACATACATATACGCTACTGGTCAAAAGTTTAGGGTCACAGAAATTTCCCATCCACTCCATTATAGACAGAATACCAGCTGGAATCAGTTGCATTGTTTTTTTTAACCAGGGCAGCAGTTTTCAGATTACATTATGTGCTTACATAATTGCAAAAGTGTTCTCCAATGTTTTGGTTAGTTAGCCTGTTAAAATGATATCAGATTAGTAAACAGGATGTGCCTTTGGAACATTGGATGAATGGTTGCTGATAATGGGCAATGCAGACATTGCATTAAAGATCAGCCACTTCTTTCTGCAACAGTCGAGAACCCTTTTGCAATTATGTAAGCACATAATGTAATCTGAAAACTGCTGCACTGATTAAAAAACAATGCAACTGATCTCAGCTGGTATTCTGTCTATAATGGAGTGGAAAGGAAATTTCTAAGTGACCCCAAACTTTTATCAGTGGTGTATATATATATATATATATATATATATATATATATATATATATATATATATATATATATATATATGAACATCATCAACCATCAAGTGTCGCCTGCTATGATATTAAGGGAAGTGCCAAACTTTCCTAAACCTCATAGATATCTCTGCATCTTATCTGAATTTCAGAGCCATCAGCTTTGCCTCTGCTTACATTTTCTCTAAACCTCCGCTGGAGCTTGTGGAGGGACGCAATTGTGATATGTTAACACCATGAGTATAGGAATGTGGAGAATGCTTAAAGCACACAAATTATAAACACACTGAGAAGCTCTGTGTGAGAAATTTATGTAAGAAGTGAAAGCACATGATGGATAAATTGTGGTTTGGGAAATGCTATTCCAAATATTAGATTTGCTTTATGCCATTTTCCAAGGGTTGCAATTGTCAGGCCACAATGAATACCAATTTAGTAAATGCTCGACAGGAAAGAGTCATCATGGTTTGGCCCACTTTATCACTTTCAGACGTCAATCTCTCTTTCCTGCCACACTATTTCTCCCAAAGCAGTACAAAGTGTTACAATGCACTTAAAGAGGGGAAGATGAAATCCGACCATACACAAGCGCCGAGTGTGTGTCGGGGTTAGTAGTTGAACAAACAGACTGATGTGTTAAAGGTTGAGGAGGATGGACAAAACAGAAATCCAGTGACCCACGAAACCTCCTGCGACAGTCAGGAACTAATTTTACTAATTGTTCAAACTTATCTCATTACAGTTTGGTCACAAGGTATTCTGTGTCCAAAGGAAGAAATATTCACAGCAAAACAAATACAGCACATTGTTGCTTGCATCATTTCCTCTGAAAAAAAAAAGATTAAACTTTTTGTTATTCTGAATGAATAGAAAAAAAAATTAAATAATAATTGGTGGCAAGGTTGATACATTTTTTCCTAAACAGATGTTTTGTCATTCATTCATTCTTCACCTCACACTGACAAGGAGAGGATTTTAGCTAAATGCGTGTGAAAGCAGACAGAGACAAAAGAGCTCAGATTCCTTAACATGTTATTGAGTGTCACGACGTGTTGCTCAGTAAACACCCAAATACACACTCTTGCACCCCTGCACACACTCTAAAATCATCACTGGTGAACAGCCTCTTAGCAAATCACAGTCATGAGACTGCTTGTTCTTAGCGAGTTTGGGTCAGTGCTCAGGTGAGCTGCCCTAAGACTGGACTGTCAATTATGTAACTGACATGAACCACCAAAATAAAGAGGCCTGGCCCAAATTAGCCTACTATCCTCTTATTATTGTTTATTAGAATGATCAGATGATGATCAAAGGATACATAAACATACATTTTCTGCAGATTCTCAGGCATGTTGCATTCATGGGCTATTTTTAAGATCTTAAGTATGTTTACTTTATGACTGATCAGTTTTCCCCAATAACACCACGCGTGAAGTAAGCTTTCGTCCAGATATTATCAGATGAAATATGACATCCAAGTAATTTCCTGCTTTTTATTTGTTTGTAAAATATCCAAGGTGTAATGTTTGGTGTGGTTGCTCAGGATCGGAAGCATTAGGAGGTCTAATGTCGCTTTAATGGTTTTTGGCTTATCTGACTTCCACAGTGGGACTGTAATTAACAGAGTTATAAGGTAACTGTTTATTTTTGCAACAGCCATCATAGGATATCCTCTTATTCTGCACTTGTCTTTGACAGAAGAACAGTAGTACATTAGCATGCCCCTCCACACCATTGATCAGAGATTTTGGCAGGACGTCAGCATGTGAATTCATCTCGGCAAACTGTGCAGATCTGCTGCTTGTTAATGAAATGGGTTTTGGTGTAACAGCTGTGTTAATAAAAAAACACATCAGCTACTTTATCTCTGTAAAAGTTGTCTTATCTTCTTCAGTGCAATGCATTATTTTGCAAGATTGATTTACAATAGTTGCAACAGCATCAAAGTGTCTAATCCGTGGAGGGTGCATCAACTTTAAACAAATTAACCGATTAGTTTTAGAAGGGATTTTGTACTTGCTAGATGAAATGCAGCTTCCTCGGGTCTTTAAATAAGGCAACTGTGGTGAATTGTCAAGACAAGTTACAAGTTTCTTTAAAATTAAATGATTCCAACCAGCCTCAGAATTTTGGTCCGAGGCTGATGCTTGTGTCTATCTCCGAAGAGATTTATATTTCCATTCTGTTTGTTCTCTTGAGACCGGCAGACTCACAAACACATAGGGGGCCTTTTATTAGGGGGGATCAGTTCAGCTCATGTGTTGCGTGTGGCTCCTGGCTCTTTGCCTATTTATAACCATTGTAAAAGGCCCTTGCCTATGTCTCCCCCCACCTCTACAGAACCCATACAAAAACATTTTTGTAAGGCTTAGTCAGGGGTCTGTGATGCCATGACAACAGCTCCAACATTATAGACTTCTTCCCGCTTCTGGGACCATATCATGTTTTACGCATCTCTGTGGCAAGATCACCAAGGAGACCTTTATGACAAACCACATTAGGGTTTCAATATTGATCGCTGTGAACAGGAAAACTGTGATGTGAGATTGATCACTAGATTTGTAAAATGAAAGCTGTCATAATTAATGAGTTAATAGTACAAATGACACAGTTTTGATCTCAATTATGGATATAATACAAGATTATTTTACGATTGCTTCATGTCCTGTCTAGTGTAGCTGTTTCCCAATAAAACCTTAGACTTTATTAGGACTTCATGGCGAGCTGCCATCCTGGATGCTCTGGGATAACATTAACTTCTCTTGCATGTAAACAAGTTTGTAAAATAGTAAAATGTAGACATGCGAACTGACAAGGATGGATTTAGGAAGAATTACCACTAAACTCCCTCAGGAGGTGAATTTGATTTGATGTGATTTTTTAAATTCCTTGTTGAGTAACAGCTGGAACAGTTCTCAGGGAAAGAAGAAATTGTTTTCATTGATTTATGAGGTACTGCATATCCGTCTGCACATCTCTGCATTCCAAAGATACACATTACATAAGCACATTTCATTTAAATTAGTATTAATCACTTTTTTTTACAAAACTCATTACCAAATAATGTTAATAAAATAAATAACAGAACCAATTCAAAGAAAACATAAAACTAAATTGAATGCAATTAACTTTATAAGCCAACAGTAAACGATTAATCTGCCTGTTCTGTTTTTGTGTGTGGCGCCTAATGGTTTGATGATGGATTTTCATTTAGCATGCAATGCAATGTTTTGAATGCAATATAAATAATTGATTGTTAAATTGTGTGATTTCTGTGTCGGACCCACAAAGACTAGCTGACAGCATGGCGTTGGGGATCCTAGTAAACTAAACTATAATTATTTATGACAACCTGTGTATACATATATGTACTGTATATAGATAAATTGTGGAAAAGCCTCCCTCTGGTCAATGTGGGATTCTCCATATGTCCAGTAAGTCTTAGTGATATATCACTACACATTCTTTCTTTCTTTAAGCCATCTCTACAACTCTAAAGTGCTTGAGATAAGACACAGGAGTGGTACCAATGTCTCGGCAGAGGTATTAATTATTAAAGCAGAACTAATGAAATAATCATCTTTTACACATCAGCATGGATTTTAGAGGAACACCCACTGAGATTAAAATGTCCTGTAACAATTGAATATCCAGGCTGTGAGCTTTCTTATAAAAAAACGAAATGGAAATACACACTGCAAGACCAAACATGAGGAAAATACAAAATTCTTTAATTAAAGTGAATGTAAAAATTATGGTGAATGTGGTTCTTCACCTATAAAAAAAAGGACATATCATCATTTGTTAATGGCATGTGTTCTTAAGTAGAGACGGTAAAAAGCTATCTATCGGGGCGACCTCTAGCTCACCCAGTGAGAGCGTGCGCCCCATGTAGGCTGAGTCCTCTGCAGCGGCCTGGGTTCGAGTCCAACCTGTGGCCCTTTGCTGCGTGTCATCCCTCATCTCTCTCCTGACTATCCACTGTCACTTTTAAATAAAGGAAAAAGCCCCAAAAATAATCTTTAAAAAGCTATCTATCTATCTATCTATCTATCTATCTATCTATCTATCTATCTATCTATCTATCTATCTATCTATCTATCTATCTATCTATCTATCTATCTATCTATCTATCTATCTATCAACAAATTGGGCTTTAACGTGACACATTTCACCAAATGCCTAAGCAAGAAGTAAAATAACGCTGTTACGCTAAACAAAGCAGCCAATGATGTAACAGAGGCACATCAGATACCAAAAACATCATCAGTATTATCTTATCTCTTATGCAAAGGAAAGGTGTCTAATCGTCAGTGCAATAAATTATTTTTTGAGCACCCTCAGACAATAGTTGCAACAGCATTGAAGTGTCTTATCTGTGGTGTGTTTATATAACTTTAAACATTAACCGATTAGTCTTTGTAGGGATTTTGGACTCTCCGGCTTTTGCGTATAAGACATCGATTGGCTTTCAAATCTGGGACGCACCAACTCTAGCTTGCCTTGGTTGGTGCAGAGACATCTCCCCCTTCAGTAGAGGAATGTGAAAACATCTCTCTAGCGACAAACTTTGCACAGACACAAGTCAGCATAGTCAAGGTCAGACATTTTAGGGGACATAAACATAAGAAAAACTTTTAGTGGAGGGGATCTTTAAGTATCCCACTGCAGTAGGCATTACACTGCTGTATGTTTTACCCATTAAAACATCATCATTCTCCCACTCATGGCTGCTAGGTCAACTTAAGGTTACTGACAACATATAATTTCCCTATTGGGGATTAATAATGTATCTTAATGTGCTGCATGGGTAATGTTTTCCATCTTTTTCTAGGTGTAGCCCATCTTACTGGTGTCCGTCTCAAAGGTTTCTTCTCCAGGTGTTTGTGGGTCTTCTTTCTCTTTTCTCTTTGAGCTCAATATTAAGGCCCGTCTGGTGAGGTCGGTTAGAGGCTGGATACCCGAACCGAGCCTGTCGGGACCCGTCGGGATGGGCCGGGTTCGGACGGATATTTAGAAATGATGTTCGGGTTCGGGTCGGATTTGGTCACATCAGAGCGATAAGAGTGCCTCTACAGTTACTTAATAAAAGCGGGCTTTCCACACAAACAAACGTATGTGTCATTAGTTTGAGAAAATTGTAACTGTGTCGGGCTCGGGTCGGCCTCGGACATAAATATCTTAATGCCTGTTGGACGCGGGCCGGGCTCGGACAGAAAAATGCGGCCAGATCCGCACTCTAATGTCGTGGCTTGTATTCCTTAGTTCTTTGTCCTTCTCTATCTAAACTCCTATTCAGATTCTACTAAGTTCTTTGCCAAAGGTCAGCATTGCTAATGGCAGATGGCTATGAAAAATCATTTAAAGGCGACTTCTATAAAGTTTTGTATTTTCTTAAATGTTGGTATTCCCAAGTCTCAGCCCTGTATGTTCTGTCTGTTTATGCATGCATATGTCTGTTTGATCAGTTTGCCTCTTGTTGATTTTACTTATTTAAATACGTCAGTTAAACAAGGATGATGTGGAGATTCTTTACTGCATTGGACTGTATGATCCTCATATATATGACTGCCTCTATTTACGTTTGAGTAAGCCAGGTATATATCTTTGTTTGCGGCATGATCTTATTGGACTTTCTAATGTTTTTGACGTTTGACCTCATGTCTGTATCAGTGTCTTGATTTGTTATCACAAATTCAACTCTGATAAATGTGTATCGTCTCTAACATGACTGGCTCCATACTGGTGGTTTTGACAGATTATCTGCATCTGTTGGTGTCTGTGAGAAACTGCAGACAAGTTATTATCATCTACACATACGTCCAGGTCATTGAACTGCATTCAAAAGGTTGTCTGAATTCCTTTTCTCTTTTCTTTTGGATAATGTCTCCATTAGCCTATCAATGGCGGTTAGAAAAAGAAATGGTGAAAGGCAGGCAGCCCTGAACACCTTTAACCCCAAAACCTCTTGCCAGATTGCTGAATGCAATGACTAAGAGTCAGCCTTTTCTGTACTGCCTAAAATATAATCAACAATATTAATATAAAGAAGAATTGTACTCCAGTGATTGCTAAATGATTATGTGTAAGTGAAGAATCTAGTCTATGCATGTATCCTTACAAAATCATGCCTGCTGGTCTCCTATCTTCTGGTATACTAATGTCCTACAAAATCGTGTGAATGACCTTTCCTCGGACTGACAGTGGTAAGTCACCTTTCACTGATATCTTGATAAGATATATTGTCTTTCAATCCTGTGGTGTCTATTATTTCCCCACTACACACACACATATAGAGGTAAGGGAAAAGTACAGCTTTGTACTGAAAGGTAAATATTTCACAACACACAGAAACCTGGATTCACTCCACAACAGTGCCAGTTTTCACTGGTGGGATGCTGGTGAGGGATCATGTACTGCCAGCATGTAACATGTAGCATAGCTATCTGTGTTGTTCTTTCCACCATTGATAATGTGTAAATGTTTTATTAGTCAAATTGAACTGCAAGAAAGGGTACTCGTAAAGGGTACTTATGAGAAGCTTTTGAGTTATACCTTTTTCTCTATAAAGGTCCACCTTTAGTGCTTCTGGAGGTATGCTGTCCACAGACTGATAACTGTAGAGCTGTTGTTAAACTAACAGTGATAACAGTGATACTGCCCTGCACATACAGGTTGTAAGCCAAAGGCCCAGTGGAAAAATACATATTCTACAGTACAGTCCATCATTCTTGGACAAGCTCATATATAGTGTATATGAACCAGAATGCAGTAATGATTCAAAAAGATCATTGGATACCATGAGTTTGTTGAAAAGAAGAACGAGAACAAGGACTGAACTCGATCACTGAAATATGCATTTTTTTCCCAAAAAGCAATCCGGTTTCCTCAGTTCACAGAGAACCAGATTGAGTACTTTTGAATGTCCAAGATCTCAATAGGATGTGCAGATAAAGACAGGGATGGATGCTGAAAGAGATCATGATCTACTAACTGCAAGACGATGCATTAAACAGTGAGAGAACTTCACAATAAGGTATTACAAAAGGCAGAAGTGTAATGTATAGTTCCTGAAAGACCCAGAGATCCAGACAGATTATAGGTTGGCACTCAGCCTCATGTTCCAACTACATCAGGAGCTATATGACTAGGAGAACCACCCTGATACCCTCTGGCAGGATGTAAAGCAGGTTTCACCTATCAACAAGTGCTGGGTACAAGGAAACAACAACAGAAGGAATGGCTATCAGCAGTGACCACACAGAAGATCGAGATACGACAAAAGAAAAACAAACGGCCGCGCAAGATCAGTGACAGAGTCAGCACAAGGCAGTATTTGCAAGCCCACCGGGAGGCAGAATTCTGAAAACACGTCACTGAGAGTTTGGAAGCAGTAGCAGAGGAAGCTAACGTCTGTGGAAACATGAAAGAGCAATAAATCATGACCAGAGCGCTTGTAGGAAATATTTGCAAACCAGAAAGACTGGTCAAGGATAGATAAGTCCAGATCATTACACTGATAGAGCAGCAACTAGCCAGATAGTGGTATAAAATATAATACTGAGTTGAATTAATAATACTTCTTTATAACAATACCATCAACATTCCTTAGTTATGACATAGTTGATTTCCCCTCTCCAAATAGATGGCTTTCTCTATGTGATTAAAAGGTCGTTGACTATACACATTCTTTTATTACATTCTTATTGGTGTTTCACATGCATATACTGTACCATGACCTAAACCTAAAGTGGTATTCCACCCAAAATCTTTTTAGTATCAAAACACTGATTCCCTGAACTTGAACCTGAACTTGAGGCAGCCTGGTTTGGGTCAGGGATGTACTTCAAGTATCCAGTGCTTAAGTGTTATCCCTGAATTTGTATATACTGGGGGGAAAAGCACCAACTCATCCACAAAATGGTCTCAAACTGCTCCTGCAAGATAATCCACTTTTCTACTGGCAATCTGCACAATTTGAATCAAACTACAAATATTTTACTGTAAGCTTTCAAGCCGGTGGGCCAGGGGGGTGAGTGTTTCATATTCAAATTTGGAGAGCATCCTTATATAGCAGGGGTGTCCAAACTTTTTTGAAAGATTTGATAATGTGAAAGATGCCTGGGGGCTAATGGTCCCTTCTGACATTTGTTTTTAATAATAAATGTTACATACAAATGCACTTATCTACAACAATTTTTATTTTCATTGTCACAATTATCTTAAAAATGGCAATGTAGCCAAATCAACACCACTCAGGCGTGAACAAATCTAAAAAAAAAAACAATTCTGCCTTACTTTTACATCTGTAGTCAGATAACCGAACATACTGTATGGAATACCTTAAACTTGAAGTTGATGAAAATCATCATGTTCATTTTAAACATGACTCATTATGCGTAATGCAAAATTTGTTAACATTTAGGCTCACGACTCTTGCCTGTTATATAGTATATTTGTATAGGTCTTTCAGAAAAATGGCCTTTTTATCTGACGTTAAAATAAACCACCAGGCACTGGTCTTGCAGTGACAATAACTGCTATTTAGTGATGCTTTCTTGCATGTTTTCATTTTGTTCATTTTATGTGTGTGTTTAGATGGTGTTTATTTGTTATGTAGTAATACAAAACATTTACACCATTCCCAATCATTCACGGTAATTATTTATTGCTATCTATTGCTTGTAATTTTTCTCATAATAGCAACATGCAATATATCTGCTTTTATGGACACAGTACACAGGGGCCCATGTGTAAATGAATCCTAATACTTCTGGGGCTGGAAGAGGAAGTTGAAACAGGCAGCTTTAAGCTCTCTTACCCTTGTTGACTTCAGCCTTCGGACTAAAAGACAATACAAGGAATTGGGATGCAGATGTGCATAATCTGCCACGAGATCTTTGTAGCAGCGAGAGATCAGATAATACAATAGAAAGTTACGTCAGAGGTTTATCCCATGATCGGTTTCTCTTTTTCCTATGAGTGGAAATGAATCCGAATTTTCCTCTTTTTTTTTTAAAGGAAAGAGTTGGAAGAGACTATTTGTCTTGGGTGAGGCTGAACAAGACAAAAGAATGCTATCTGGAGAAAGGAGGAACTGAACAGTCAGCCAGGATGCAGATTAAATTTAGCAGACTGCTGATGTTTGGACAGGGCTGCGGTTTCCCTGTTGGACTTACTGATGTGACATTGTGTCAGTCACTTCTAGAATATGTTCAATGACTACGATGATTTATGGTAATGTTTGAGGAGTACTGACCGTCAATAAAACAGCGAGGCTGACCTCAGGTTGACATTTGTGGCTGCTGGTTTCATGTCTTTAAGAAAAAATAATATAAAAAATAATATAATAATATTTTGTGCATTATGACAGAGAATGAGTGGTTTTAGAATACACATTTTTGTATGATTTAAATAAGGTTGTATCTTTAATTATAGCCACGCTAAATGTCATAAAATCCTTTGTCTGCATGCCTCTACTCACTTCTTCCTACACAGAGACAATTCTGCCTGCTGGGAAGTGAGAAAGCACCCCTCTTTCCCTTCCCATGTCTACCAGCTCCTCCAAGAAATCCTGTCTCTGTGAGAGTCGTTGGGGATGCACGTCAAGGTCTTTGATGTGGTAAAAATCCGTGGTTAGAACAATGTGGGGGGATGCTGGGCGACTGGTGTCTTGGACACTGTCCCATCCTGTGTGCCAGTTTTGTGGTAATGATCCACGACAGTATTGTGAGTTTAAGCTCCTGGGAGAGGAAGAGCGTCACGTTAGGGATTCAGGTTCCTCTCAGTGGCCTTGTGCTCAGAGGAACTGTCCTTGAACTACACGGGGAAAGTGGCGGGAGCATGTCTGTTAATAAGCTCAAGTGGTTTTAAACAAGGCACCACATCCCTGCCAGCTGCTGGCCTGACGTAATTGCAAACAAAAGTTCCCTAAAGGGATTGATAAAATATTACAGTAAGCTATTATTTACAGTGACTCTATTGTATTTTTTGATTGTAAAAACACTAACACGTGTTGAGCCGTACTCCTCCCTGCAGTATTTCAGATCCGGCGGAAGAAGCATATTTAGCCGTATTTTGTGTGTAAGTGCATGCAACAACAGAAGTGGTTTGAGAAGATTGTATGGACCTCTGTCAATGAGAAAATGTAAAGTATCTCTTTAGATTCATACTGAGCAATTTTTGCAGTATCTTTGAGGATGGACGTGTTCACTGCTTTAATAAAAGATTATGAAATATATGGACCAATGTTTCTTTAAAAAAGTGTGACGAGCTAAACAACTATTTTTATTTATTTTTTTCATTATGAAACCTGGGCGTGTACGAAATGAAAAAACGAAATGAAAAAACCAGCCATTATGTACTCTGTCCAAACTCCTCCCAAAACCACAGACAGACAATTATATACATTGCAAGCATTTCCTAGATGCCAGAGTGTCCGCGTTAAATCTTACATGGAAACATTGTGTGGAAGTCAGCATGTGCTAATAATCAGTGGGAGGTCGACTGGGAACTGGGGTTCATGGGTGGCAACAGGACAGGTGTTGGCTCCAAAGGCACAGGATCTTCTCACACAGTGCTGGTCTCTAGGGTGCAAAATTTACTCTCCTGTCTCCTGTAGTAGCCACTGCCTTGTCAAGGGAAGGAAATAATCTGGGAGCTGCTTCCCTGCATTGTATGTCATTGTTCCCCCTAGTGAGAGAAAGCTGCATTAGTCAGCAGGAGGAAGATGATGTTTAGGGTGGCTCAAGGTAGGTTTGTTTGTGCTTTCGAGGAATATCATTGTTTTTACTCACAAGAAACAAACAGAGCAACCTGAGAGATCATAAAGTAGCTTATATGGAAGTATAAACTATAGGTGAAAACAGTAATTGTGAATACATAAGACAGCATTATTAGGAAATGAATAAGAAGCTCCGTCCTGTTGTGTGTCTCCCTTTCACACAAATCTTCTGACACACTCATCTAAAGAAAGTTGCCACATTTAGTGCTCTTAAAAATCCCTGGGTGAATTTGTTATCCTCTAACTATAAGTGACTGTCCCTCCACCTGATATCCATTTAACAGCTGAGGTGTGCAGCTGCATAGTAAGAGGCCTGTCCATTCACTTCCACTGGCAAACAACCCTGCCAAAAAACACACTTTGCCAACTCGGCAGAAGAACAGAGGATGTCCTTTTCCATTTTTTGGACGGATAGCTGCAACCATAGGCATCAATATTATCACAACATTGACACTTTTAACCAACACTTATCTCTCAAGATATCCACCAAGCTATACCTTGCTGCCGTGTCACCCAATTCATTTCTAAAAGCAAGAGTGAGAACAGATTGGTGACTCAGTATCCAATCGTGCACAGCAATACTTGGAGCTTAGCACTAGACTTTGCTAAGATGTTAGGAGGGGCGTTGACAGGGTGAACAGTACAAGCTTTATTCATGTTCTCTGCTTAATGAAATCCTGAGCTGCTGTTCAGCTGCCCAGACCAAGGCCTTGTTACAAAACAGACTTGTAACCTGACCAACACTTCGCCACTGAAAGCTAGTTTACTCAAGCTTGATCCATCGGCCACAATGTGTTTAGGGGACTCCTCTCTTGGGTGCACCTTCTTTTGAAAGACTCCAAACCTTCCTCATGCCCCTAGGTTGTCAGTGGTGGGATTGTTTAAAACCACTACAGACTCGCTTAACCCTTCTATTATGTTAGGGTCAAATTTGACCCTTTTTCAAGTTCAGATGTGTAAAAAATAGCATTTACTTGTTATTATTGGAACAAGGCTTCATGATATCCTCAGACATGGCTAAAAACAAGAAAAGTTGTTATGAGAATTTTAGTAAATTGTAAATGTCTTTAAAAAATAAAAATTACATGTGGGATTAAGGCTCAAATATGAACAGGCAGAGAATACTGGCTGTTGTGGGCTGCTTTGCGAATCAAATTTGGCTCAAATCGCCCCCACCACACCATACACACACACACACACACACACACACACACACACACACACACACACACACACACACACACACACACACACACACACACACACACACACACACACACACACACACACACACACACACACACACTACCCCAAAATCCTGGAAACAAAGGCTTTCTTGCAGGGTATTGATACATTTTGACTAAAAAATGACTTGAATGTTAACACCCCCCACCACACACACAAGTGTATCATCTTTAGGGAGGTTAAATGATATATACCAATCAACATGATCACCGATCCCTTACAACACCCAAGGCAGAGCATCAACTGAGACATCAGAATGACCCCGGGGCCTACTATATATGCTGTGCCCCATGTCAACAAAGTTGTTCACACTGCCATCTGTTGAGAAGATCCGGCTTGAGACGACAAACATGGAAGGGAGAAGGGTGTTTGCTAGATGGGGATCGACAAAACACACCTGGATGCTTACATGGGGCTGTTGCTTCTTGCTGGGCTGTACAGAGCCTGGGTGAGTGCAACGCTTTTCCTACTTCTGGAGGGGTTTGCGTGGTGGTTACTGACTCACCTCAGACTCTGCATAGTCAGATTTTTAAAAGGTGTATATACAATAGTTTGTCGTGTGGGGAAATAAGAAGATTTTCGGTCCTTAGTCTTCCGTCGTGTTCTTCAGCTAGTGGCATGTGTTCTTCAGGTGGAAGCCACCTTCCCGTCCCCTCTCATCCTACACACTTGTGACCGTCGACGTTAAAACAGCACACAACCACTACCTCTCATGACCCTGCCCACTACCTGAAGACCAATATTAATATCATAACACAACATATTAAAGTGGTGTGCATGGGACTGTAGTAAGAGATATATTTTTGTACATAGCTACAGTGTTTGGAGGGTGATTAATTAGCTCAAAATGAGAAGCCTGATTTTGTTTATTTCAAAGTGTAATTTAAGACCCATCTTTTCAAAATTCCATTATCTTTGTTAGCTGTCCCACCAAATAATTGGCAAACATGTCAGCAAGAGAGCCTCATGCTATACAGAGATACAAAATATAATCACAGCTTTGTCTCTGCTCGTCTGCTGAATGGGGTTAGAGGTGTAGAGTTTTCAAGCCATTACTTTGGGTGTCACATCATTAGATGCAGATCAACCCCCTCAGATGTAAAGCCTCTCATGTAATCACAGCACTAATTTGGGAAATGATATTTGCTAATTTCAAGATGCAAAGAACGAGGTTACGAAACTGCAATTTGCATGGACCTGAAGAATACTCTGACCGCTTCAGAACACCTTTGCGCTTTACCTCTTAGGATGAGTGCAGGTCAGAATATTAATATCTCAAGTGTAATTACGAAATCCCTGGTGTTTAAAAAGGTCACTCCTGTTGTTCTTTTTGAAATCACTAATGGGATGCTGTTTCTTTCTCTTGAGCTACACAACATTGAAAGGATCTGCTACCATTTGTAATGCAGTACCCCCCCATAGTGAGGAATACAAAGCTATTGAGGCGACTCGGGTGCTAAAAAGGGATCAAAATGTGTGAGCAGCAGGCTGTTTCAGACCTATATGCTAATGAGAGAGCATTGCCAAGACGCTGTTCTTGCAGCCGCTCCAACTCAGGATGAGAACAAAACTGAAGACTAAATCGAGCACATAAACATTTGTCACTAAGCTCAAAGAAAAAGTAGTTTTTTTTGTCCATTCCTGGATTGCAGCTTCACCGATGTTAATGAATGGGGACAGCAGTATGGTTGAAAGAAATGATGATCAGCTGTTGAGTTGAAGTCCTATTAGTCACCAAAAATGAAAAGCTCGGAAATGACCCTGGGCAGTTAAATTATTTTGTAATTTCCTTGTCATGTTTCAATGATGAGCTTCTCTGCCAAAATGAAAAGTCACCAAGAAGAAAACATTTAGCATTTACCCTATGCACACAGAATAAATTAAACCGCTTTGATTAGAACAACCTCCTAGTCAATCAATTCACCAAAGGGCGGCTCTGCTTGCTTCCTGTTATACAAAAGGCCAGTAGATCAAGAAGTAGGCTGTGGGAATGTTGCCAAATGGCAAAACTTGACTCCACAACTCTCCTGATAAATTATACATACATTTTGAAGATGTGTACATGCATGTGCAGTGGTATTCTTAAACATGTTCTTTTCCATGGAGCATTTTGGACAATGGATTAAAGTAGCAACAGAGCAGATGTTGTCTATAAATCCTGGCCTATCAGGCATAGGGCCAGTCATTGTGACAAACCATTGCCAAGCTGAAAACATGCCTTCCAGGCTGGACTGGTTGGATTGTTGTCTTTTGTAAAGTTTGATATGTTTGATGCATCCTCTCTCAGTGGGTAGCTGATGAGCTCCATCTGCTAGTGCCTATGTTTTATTTGTAATTTGCATATTTTACAAAAAAAGCTTTCATTCCTGTGCAGAATCCACAAATTGCATTTAGCCATTTCTGCAAGAAAAAAATCAGCTAATGTGGTATCGCTAAATCTATCAACAACAACTTGGTGAGAGTTTGAATGCTGAACACATTAAGGTATGTAATACAGAGATATGCTATCAAACATTCTCTCACAAACTATAGGACTTGTGGAACCGATCTCATTCTTTTGTATCCAGACAATAGATAAAACATTATCATGTTTTCTTAGACAACACTTTTGCACCGGGCCAACCATAACAGACTCAAAACAATCCCTTCACATCAGATAATACCAGCGTTTTCACAGAGAAACAGATTCGCTCCCCATAGTGCCTGGTCCTGATTATTCTGCTACCCAAGAACATACAGAAGCTCGAGTAACCACACCAACTCAGTGTGAGTAATTTGGACAAAAACAGTGTTTTCACAGTGCCCAATGTATATTAAATGGAATTAGCAATTATGGACTCATCTAATATGACTATATGAGGAGTGGGGTCAGTTCTGTGTTACAGGGTTCATTTTAGGCAACCCAAACCATTTTTATTGCCTTTTGTCAATTGCTTTAAACTGCTGCTCAATGAGTCCACACCCTTCCTCGTCTCCTGCTGTCCCTCTTTACTAGTTTCCCTTCCGTCTGTAAATTAATAAATGCAAAGATCAACCACATTTTTGCTCTTGTTTAGGACGTTAACTTGTGTTTTTTGAGTTGTCCCTAATTAAAATGCTTCCCTCAGAGTGACTCGGACTGGAACAATGTGGTTCAGATTTGGTTACAAATTTCTCATGATGAAGATTATTTGGGGAAAGTAAAATGGGAGGATAGAAACATCACTATTTATAAAGCACTTGCACAAATATTAGGTTAACACTCTGTTGAACTCAAAATAAGGAAGGTATGGGCTGCATGCTATTTCAACTCAGTATCCGGCCATTGTAAGATAGGATAGGATGGTAAATAATCTTGATTCAAACACTGATTCAATAATACTTTATTACTGGATGTTCTCTCTATTAAATCAGAAAAACTGAGGTTTGCAAACTTTGATAAACCTGTGATCATTTGAGGGGGAAAATAAATCCTTGTGATGATTGAGAGCTTCATATAGATCTGGGCTTTAGCCCCCAGTATCAGCTGTACTCATCTCTATAGTCATTAAGTGTAAATGTATACCATTACACATCAACTATGACATTCTGAAGAGCCTTTATAGGTTGCCTCAAAGGTCAGGAGAGCCATATAAATATCACTTTATCTTTGGTATCAGGGCATACCTTGCATTCACCTGAGGCCCATCAGGCCACCCATGAAGTTTTACATTAATGGACTTTTGTGGTTTGTCAATGGGCAAGATGTTGTATCACATGAATGATGTTTGTTATACCGCATGAGGGGAAATGGGAATTCTCAGTCATCACCCTCTTGTTATTTTCCATCCATGATAAGCTCGGGTGTTGCATCTATAAGCAGAGACCAGGTTCAGTGTTTAAAAACAAAGAGGATGTTCTGTTAGATATCCACTTCTGTTTGTTAAATGACAAGGCTCTTAATTTGTTTTCAGTCCGATGGAATAGATTACGTCTACGACAGCTGACAACAGATAAA
Source organism: Gymnocephalus cernua (assembly GCA_023631565.1). Taxonomy (NCBI): domain Eukaryota; kingdom Metazoa; phylum Chordata; class Actinopteri; order Perciformes; family Percidae; genus Gymnocephalus; species Gymnocephalus cernua. The sequence continues at coordinate 22,510,019 of CM042436.1, read as the reverse complement.
AACAGCCAACACATTTTATCATCCCAAGTGCAGATACAATTTAGACCACACTGAAAAAGACCGTTGTAGTTCAACAGAAAAGGATTACGCAAGAAAATTTGAAATTGCAAGCTTGCACAAAACATCCTGAATCATTGTAACAAATGATTGAATGAATTAGGTTTTACGAATTTACAATGTTGTTAAAACTTCATAGACCTCCTAAATTCCACACATTTCTGGGTATGGTCTATGAAACATGGCTAGATAGGTCTATTGGGAGTTGGCCACTGGTTCATCGCACACTAATGAAACAAGTCTATGTTGGTAATGAATGCCCCCATATAGTCAAACATGAAATTTGTTTTCCCAACTCTGAATAGCCTATCTCTCTAGGGTGGTCAGACCAACCTGACAAAACGGTCTTGTTCCTGAATACAGCTTGGAAAATGTTTAATTTATATCTGGTGGTATGAATTGCTTAAGCTGACATGTTGATATGAAAGACCTTTCTCATGCTTTGAGTTGGCATCATCATCATCATCTGCTAATGCGAGAGAAAAAGACATGTGAGAAAGCCTCACTCTGTGCTGCATTGTCATTTTGTAGGAGCCGCTGTGTGCTGTATATTCCGTCCTGACTTTCATCTCCCTCTGCCCACATATCTGTCCTTGGTTTTAGTAGAAAAACAAAAGCAAAGTGCGTCAAATTATTAGGGAGTGATGCTTAAAATACTTTGATATGTTTCTTTTCTCAGCCAGAGGGAAATGTACAGTTCCTTCACACTCTGAAATGGCACACTGGGGAATGAGTGGTTACCCCCACACCAGATGGTGTATCCATTGCAGTGCATGAAAGCATTTGTAGCAACAAGGTGCGGTCCAACATGCGACCGAGGTGGGGAGTGTTCAGATAAAAAGTCACATACTTTCTCCACGTGACACAGGTTGGACTTACTCCCATCACTACTGAAATCAACAATATGCCCCAAACAGCTTCCTATGAATAGATCTCATTGTTTACGGTGGTGCAAATACTTTAAATAGCAGAGTGCTTGAACTTCCTCTGCATTATGTTTTGTGATTACATCCGACTTCAGAACATGTCCATGGATAATTCCCAATAGGCTTTTCTTCAATGTGGACAACATAGCAATCCCAAGACTCCTTGATTTCCATCTGAATTCCACTCATTCCAGATGCAGTGCGACATGCAAAATATGCACCCTGTTCCTGCAACATGACATAAAGGATTAGCACTTCAACTTGACCTTCTAACCTCACTATTGCCCTCTAGTGAACAATAAATGAGAAGTTGAATCAATTTGTAGCTACGGTGCTTGTCATTTTTAGCTCCATGAGAAACAGGAAGAAAAAAAAAGCTTTCTCAGCACAGTTTGGTTGCAGCATCCAGGTCTAATAAACTCTTACAATTTAAGGGGGCAGACAACACATTACATCTAGTAAATACTGCTGTGTACCACTAAGATAAGATCAAGTCAAAATCTTGAGGTGATTAGTTTTCTTGTTATGTTCTTATTTAATTTAAAATAGACTAAATCCATCAGAAAACAAGCAAAACACAGAACGTCAAATGGAAAATGGACAAACACTTGAGTTGCTTAAAGTGATTTCATAATAAATCTAGAACAGCCAGTGTTGCTGTCTAAATAACACGATTTAGGTGCCACCCCAATCCAAGGAAAACTGTGAGGTGAGAAAACATAAGGACTCCGGGTAATATGCTCCCCAGAGCTAAGTTAGTAACAAGCATTACTTGAACATGAATGCACACAGATGGAAAGAGAGAGAAGAGAGGAGCTGTGTGTGTCAAAGGAAGTCCCTTCGCAGTCTAAACCTATAGCACTTACAAACAGCTTGCAAGACAAAATGAGATGTTGCTTAATTGTCAGCTATTACAGTGCTATAATGAGCTGATGTGGCAATACTTCAACCACAAATATTACCCATTAATCTTGTGTGGCTAATGTTGGTTACGACACAAATGGTTTGTCCAACGAATAATGCCAACATGCCCAGCACTTGAATCCCTTGTCTGTGCACTTCCTCTCCCATAATACCCTTAGCACCACTTCTACTGGTGACACTGACGATGGTTGGACGTATAAGGTCCTAAAGTTTCTAATGTGTTTTACTGGCAAGGCTGTACAAATATGCACACAGTTCTATCCCACCTCATCCCTGGCATTTTTAATTATTCAGTTTGAATGCAACTGCTGCAATGTTTTAGGCACGTACATTTAATTTATACCACATTGTTCTAAAAAAAATACCATAAATAACCAGAGCAGCAGTTGAACATTGATAATCTAATCACCCATCTCTCCACGGCTCTCAGTCATTTTGAGTTTATTTCACTGCCTCAAGTTGAGCTGAATCATTCCAACAGTATCGTTTTGTATTGATTGGCTCACTGTGAAATTGATTTCACTTGACTTCAGTCCGTCTGCATAGATTCTAAGTGACAGGGCTTTCAAGTCGTTGAGAGTTGTAATGAGACAGAAGTTTGTTTAAAAAATTGAAACAGAGGAAGGAACATCCTCTGATATTGTGATTACATTCTTTTTTACATGCATAGTATATCAAGCTCACTAACTATTCAGTTGCTTCCAACCATTTAAAAAATGTTATGCATTAAGGTGTGCTGCATTTAAATCCGCATCTCCGTGTTCTTAATGAACACAAGCACTGACAGAAAATGAGGGATATAACATAAAAGTTATGTTTCTTCTTAAGAGTTTTAACACATGAGCCCTTTTTCTTAATTACATATGACATTTGTGTTTGTTTTATTACAAATGTTACATCATGTTTTTAATTAATAAAGTACTGCATTCATATGCAAATCTGCTATATTTTCTAGGACGTATCACATATTTTAGGGCCAACGCGTGACATATTACAGCACAAGGATATAGTATACGACAAGTTACAAAACAACAGTTTGAGATCTTATTATTTGACTGTAATTTCTGCCTCGCAAGGACTAGGAACAAGGCTGAATTCTCCCATTAAAGTGTATCTTTAATTACATTAAAAAGGTTCAATACAATATTAATAGTAGGCTACATTACAAAGTAACATTGTGCACAGTCATGCGGAATAATGAAGAATATCACAAAAACAACAAATATATCAAGGGAATTTTCACAAAATGTGTCTAAAGTCATACAAACAAAAAATAAGAAAACAGTCAAATGGGATTCAAATATGAAAACAAGGCCAGATTATTTGATTGTAAAAATAAAATATTCAGCACCTGTCTTGTGATGTATGAATGAAATGACTGTTGTGTTGCCTTTCTGCCCAGCAGAGGGCAATAAGGGATCAACATTTTCCTTTTAATTCTTCTCTACATTCTTCTGATTTAAAATGTTGCTTATATCCTTTGCATGGTCTTTGCACAAATGTGTTTGAATATGTTTATTATTATTAGTCTAAGTAGTACTTTATTGTACTATATTTATTGCCATATATTTGTATATGTTGTCTATTTGTTTTTGTCTATTTGTTTTTATTTTAAGTACTATGGACCTTTCAATGTGTCCTGAACAAAGTAATTATTATAATTATTATTATTAGTCCTGTACATTGTTTGTCTCTATGTCTCTCTTTATTATCTGTCTACTGATTTAACCCTAACCCTAACCTCCCTCCCAATTCCCTGTCTCTCGACTCTTTTTTTGGGGAATTTATGCTTGAATACTTGTGTGAGAGCAGATTTTCATAAACTGCACAGGTATAACTATTAATCCAAATCCCATCAGGAATTCATTTGAACTTAATGTGAAAGATGTATTTGAGACTTAAATCCCTCCAGGCAAATTGAATATGCAATGGTACATAAGGTACAGTCCTGCTTTATTGTATCCTTCTCATCAGCTGTATCACTGACTTCAGGCAGCAGAATTTATATAACCATATGACTCGCGTGTCTTGCTTGCTCTTCAAAACGCTATTCAACCAAAAATTCAAATGATGCAAGCATTTCAAAAGTTGGTGATACTTCAGCTTTTACTATGGGCCTAAAATATTTCAATTAAAAATAATGTTTATTCCACAAGCTGTCTGAGATCAGAGTGTTATTGCAACATGCTGGGTAAACTCACAAACAGCAACACAGTGTGTGCTGAAAACTAGAATTTATATAATATTAATATTGTGAAAATGAAGGACTTATCACCTGTAACCTAAAACCTTGATGTTTGTGCATGTGTCTGTGAGTGTGGATTGTGATAAAATATCCCAAAGAACAAACAACCGTCCATTCAGCTTTTTGTTGATTTCCAGCAAACTCCAGCAATCAAAGTGAAAAAGTGTTATAACTCCTGCATCGCTATATGTGTTGTAATTAAGACTTCTATAGCTTTGGAATATACTTATGTATAAAATGCCATGTCTGCATCAGGTTAATTACGAGATGTTTGGTGTGTGCAGTGTTTGAATTACAGAATCATAGATCTAAACCCCGTTTAACACAGGCAAACATCATGAAACACTTCTATTATGATGACAGGATAATCTCCAGCATTTGATAATCCAACTTCCTCCCTCTTTCTCTCTCTCTCTCTCCCTCAGTTTCTCTAGGTCTTAGCTAGGCTTTAAAGTTCAATCTCACATTCGGCATGCAGTTTATTGCAGTTCAGCTCTGGTTTATTGCACTTCTAGTCAGTTTGAAATATGTCTGACTCCATCAAAACCCCAGCTCTGAGTGGCAACTATTTTCACACCAATCTGTCTTTAGTGATGACTGGATAATCTGCATCATATGATAATCCAATTTGTTACCATACCTAGAGAATTGTTCAGCACATCCGAACAGATTACCTTCTTCCACGCTTGGCATACTACTGCAATTAGGCACACACATGAATGCAATACACACACAAAACTCGCAATTCTTCTGATGAGCAGAAGGGATGTTCTCTATAGTGTCTGCAGGATGTGGAGGAGAAATACATTAACAGCAATTTCCTTGATGAAATTACAGGGGATCATTCACATTTATTTTTGAATGATCCCACTGAGGACCCTGAATCACCATGTAGCAATTTGCCATGATCACAAAATAAAGACAAATCAGATATTTGTACAAACCAAAACATCAGTCTTTTTCAGTAGATCTGGCTGGGTTCTTTACTTTCTGACCCAAATGTGCAGTACATGGTGTTTACACAGAACATGTAAAATAATTGTTTCTGTTTACATAAAAAGAAAATGTAATGTAATGTGTTTACCTGGAAACATTTCTAAAATAGGGCTATTGCAAAGGTTTTGTTATGTCCTTATTTTATCTGTCTCTGCCCTTGTAAAGAGGTATTATTAACTACATAGATATTAGGGGTTTCACGATTTGATTTGACTTTCGATTTTAAGATCACAATGTGATTTATTTCCGATTCAAACAATTTTTTCAGCAGTGACGGCAATGCCACAATAAGAGCCATTAGATGCCAGAAGGGTGGGCCTACTTCACAACAACAGTTTGAGTTTCTCAGAGTTTACGGGGTGCAGCTGAATGCACCATGAGTTTATGAGGTGCACATGAATGCATCACGAAGTCTTGTTGAGCCAAGCTGAAACATCTGGTGCTGAAAAATAAAGCCAATGCAGAAGTGCCAAAAACTGCAGTTCATCGAGTGGCTACTTTAGGTTGGCTCCAAAAGGGTGTCAATCCCCTTAGAAACCCATGTTGAAATGGCCAACTTTACAGCAAAATTAAACATGTTTTAAAGCCCGGTTAAAAAAAACAGTTTTGGTCTCTATAAGTAAAGGGGTGTCCATTGCCTCTTTGCCCATTTTTGGATAGGCCGAGAGTTAGGCGACGTCAGGCACTGCCAAGATGGTGACGGCTGGAGCCACCGGGAGCTGCCCATTTTGAGCTTCGGATAACGTTTACATGACTCACAGGGAAGGCAAAATGTTGCCAGAGAAGTGTGAGGATTTTCAAGTTCTGTTGTTTCTCAGTCATCTCCTGCAGTGGCCATGGTCTCTGGAAAAGTAAAGCTGCAGGCTACAGGTAACATAACGTTATGTTGTGTCTTTAGCTGCATGCTATACTGGACCTATTTTTGAACGCAAGCAAGTAGGCAGGGATGAAAAAAGAAAAAAATACTGCCGTTGGTTGCCCAGATAGCTTAGTTGGTGGAGCAGGCGCCCATATATAGAGGTTTACTTCTCGACGACCTTTGCTGCATGTCATTCCCCCCTCTCTCTCCCCTTTCATGTCTACAGCTGTCCTGTCAAAAATAAAGGCTGAAAATGCCCAAAAAATAATCATAAAAAAAAAAAATATATATATATATATATATATATATGTATATATATATATATATATATATATATATATATATATATATATTTTATAAAATAAATATATATGGGGTAATTGTTGATCGATGATCGAAATCTCATTTTGATCTATTTAGAATCAAAATCATCACACCCCTAATAGATAGCCTATCTTTCATGAGGCTGAAAATCCAAATATAAGCTCACACTTTATTTGGATACCGGCAGATCAATAAATACTAAATGTTTTACTGAAAAGTTCCAGGAGACATCCGCAATAATGTGCTGCTAGTATGTCTTTAAGAGTCTGCAGTCATACTGACACTGTGTTAGCACAGTGGGGATTTAATTTAAATACAAACATCAGCTTGCTAACCACTTGTTTCGGATTTATTATTGCCATCTCTCTTTGGACGTTGTAATACAAAAGCTCTAAAAGGTACTTCACAGACACCAATTATAGATCCAGTGGCGTTAAACAGATGCATGAGAGGTTCTTTACTTACAACATAGGGGAAATGGCGTCGAAAAACACAAGTGGCAAGCATGAAAAATGGAAATGTCACACATTTCATAATCACTTACAATGTTAGTTTAGTGGCAGGAAAGATAGTGTTATTGTTTGGTAAAATTACAGCTGTTGTTTCGCGTTAGGACCTTGGTTCGGTAATTGGGCTTGTTTAGTACTTGAAAAAGGTCAAATGATATCTAGATGCAAAATTGTGCAATGCCAGAAAATGACCGGAAGTTTATTAACACCTAGAGATTGGACCCCCCCCCCCCCCCCCCCCCCCCACACACACACACACACATAATGACTGTTTTCACCAACATAACAGCATTTAACATCTTGAACATGCTAGGTTATGAAGCAATTCTTTGTCTTTTTTTTCAGCAGCTCCATTACTAAAAATAGTCCCTGTGAAGATGACTTGGAGTGTTATTTGATCACACTGAACATGATTTTCTTTTATGTCTGTGCAGCTTATCTTTACAGCTGAAATTAGGTAGTATTGATAATTAATTTTTTCAACTACAGTTCCACCTGAACTCAAGTGGCTCTGCTAAAGTACTTATCAATTCCAAAGTAGGCCTAACATCAACTATCAGGGCTAACACACAGGAGAGCTAATAAAACTCAAGTACAAACACAAATACTACATCAAAATATAGAGTTTAAATGAAAGGAGTCTGATCCTGTTCATCTGGCTGTCCCAGAGCCTATAAGGGACCTTCACTTCAAGTTTTCAACTATCACACAGCACACAGACAAACTATAACATAATACTGGTTTAACATAACTGGTTTCACAGTATTCACTTCTAGACTGGATTGATCAGTAGAGCACTGTCCAAGGTTATTATAAGGCAAATTGCTCATAAAAGCATCAAACTGCAGTGATATAGCAGGATGCAGGTTTAAAACAAAAGTGTGTAACAAAAGTCTACAGCCATGCTAGCAGCTTTGTGAGGCTACCTTGACCTACATGGAGACTGCCTTTCCCCGAACAAGCCTTTTTTTTGTGGATACAGTTAGAATATAGAATACAGGTACTCAAAAAGAGGCTGATCTGCAGGTGATGCATTTGCTATTAAACATTACTATGTATTAAACAAAGCAGCATTACATGACAGATGAAACAAATTAACAGGGATGTTCCAGAGTCAGAGGCTCGGCCAGATCAGAAGGCCTCAGCCATGATGGGTAGGGTAGACAGTATGCGGTCTTCAGCTGATTGGTTGAATAGTTGATTGCTCGAGTTCTGAATATCACAGAATGGAAACATGCAAAAACGATTATATGTGGTCACAGGTGATTGCTCTCCCGGTGATCTCATAAAGGAAGATAATAAAATGGATCGTAAACCAGCATCTAATAAAAGATGCATTCTCTCCACAGATTATGATGACAAAGGATTTCTAATTGCTTGACACCAGCCAATCTTTCATTTGTAAATCCACTAATGTCCTTTCAGCAACTGCTCATTTTGAAGAGCAGCTACTATGAAGGATTAGAGCATTATGAATTCCTGCATACATTTGTCATCAACAGTGATGACAAATTTGTAAAAGAACGAGGTGTAACAAACAAATTCAGGTGATAATTATCTGTAGGTTCATCACTACAAACAACCCCTTTCACTTTGTCACAATGTTATTATAAAAAATATTGACTTGACTTGTGTTTAGGTTAATTTATCTTTTCATGCACGTTAATTAAGATGACAAGATATTAAGATTATGAGGTGGAGCTTGTTTGTTTTGTGTGTATGGTAAATTTGTGTTTTTGTTGTTGTTGGTCATTGGTAGGGTTCTGCATTTATGGTGTGTTGATATTTAAGGTGTGATGACAGGTACATATTGGGAAATTAGAAATAATCTTTATCAGACATTATGCTTTTTAAAATTCCTAGTAGCACTTTCCGCACTTGGGTTACAAAGTGGATATCAGAGACTACTTATCATCCCATTATTGCTGCCCCTGTGGAGCAGTGCATTGGTGGAGCTTAAATTACCTTAAATGTCCTGATTCTAGATCATTTCCTTTATCACAGCAACGTATAAACTGATCAGATAGTCTTACAAGTCGTATCAAGGCTTGTTAGCATATTAATTAGAGATGAAGCTGAACGCTAAGTGCAAGGGACAGTTTGTGAAATATTTCCTCTGGGGTTTGAATGCACTTTATCATTTTCCCTTAAGATAAGATATCTAACTATCTCCCTAGATATAATCTCTATACAGGCCTTCAGTTGTGCGTTTATAAGACCAGTGTCTACACACCCAATAAATCAATTATAAGAGAGAACATTATGCTAATCCCCATTATGATAATCCCCTGAATCTTTATCTGTTTTTTGGCTCCGACAATGGAACAAGAAAGGTGGTAATGGGCTGGTTGCATAATAAAATTAGAGAGACAAGCACACAGGTTTGAAACAGTTCCACCAGTTGCCTGCAGCCAATCATCTCATTTACTGTCTTTTTGTCCTCACTGACATTTCATTACAAGCGTCACTCTGCCCTTTGTGTCAAAACTGCCTCTTTCAAAATGCAGGTATGGTGGCCTCAGTGTGACTCAACACCTATAAAGCGTTGACAATTGAAACACCTTGAAAACAAAACAAAATTTCCACAAAAATCAAAAATGCTAACCTCTGTGTCAGTACTTCACTGAATCCATTATGCGGTCACCAAGCGTCTACATGGGGGGCAGTGAAACTTTCCTCTGAGGAAACATTTACAGCAAGTCTTCTACAACAAGAATTTAGAGAGCTTTATTCCTGCCTTTTGGTTATTTATCTTTTCTCTGTTTTTCCCTTCGGCGAGAGGCAGGGGAGACCAATGCCAATCAAAGTCGACCGTGGACCAAATACCTTCACCAAGATGTTTGAAAATGTGAGTCTTAGTCCTCACACTCCTGAAATGTTTTCCAGTGGGATAGAATAAGAAAGATTTGCCATTGATGTCTCTAACCTGCCAAAATGACAGGTTACCAAGCGCCAATAGATCTACCTGGGAGTCTATGTGGTTACTGCTGAGCTTGAAACTGTGAATGTGAACTTAACCCTAATGCAAATAAAAAGTAAACTTTAATTTGCATTTTATTTTCTGTGATTCAGATCAAAGAAATTGAGCTGACGATGTAATCACATCCTTTTTCCAACACTATGGAGCGGCTTTTCAGAAAATATATTCATATGTTCCAAATGTTTCAGCTTCTGAAAGTTTTTACTTGGCTTCAATATTGTTTACTGTATGTTACAGATTAATTAAAACCTTCTGGCAGATACTCAACGTATATTGCACAAAATGAGTGGTAAAGTGATCTCCTGTGTTTGCCTCAGGTTTACTCCAAATGACTCACCTCTGCGTAATTTGATTCAGAAAAAGAACATGATTGACATGTTCTCTCTTGAAGGCATGAAAGCTGATTAGCAAGTCACTTGTGACTGATGTATGCTGCAATTATAGATTTAGCATATACAATATGCTCGTAATTGAATTGACGATGTAAGGTGCATCTCTGCATACAAAATATGGACTGGAGATTTCAAGGGCAATGCTCATGAATGCATAAATTGAATACAACTTATTCATGTTCTTGCACATATGACCAAATATAAATCTATTTTAAAATGTCAAATGAGCCATATGGGGCCAAACAATCATACTGTTAAAGATGCACATTGCAAAATGTCATAGAAGATGTCTTTACAGTAACACAGTCAATCAGTCCTTCATGGAGGCGATGGACATAATCATTAGAACATCAGAGGCCTGTTGGTAAGAAAAGGCAGCGGGGAGTTCCCTGCCTCCTGCTCAACAGGGTACATATTGCAGCTTTGTCTACAGTGGAACCCTGAACAAAAGGCTGCTTTCCAAGCTGAATGATAAGTATGGCCTTTGCAAATCAAGCAGCATGTCTATTATTTTAGAAAGCACTCTCCACTCACCAACAACAGAGAAAGCAGTCCATTTTTTCAGAATAATTAATTAAGGTGGGCCCGATACATTTAGCTTGCTATCTTAGAGTTCATGTACATACTGTACTCTCACTATGCAACTAAGAATAATTTGAGTAATGGTATAGTTTGATTAAAGCTTCCAGGAAGATGGTTTTCCCAGTAAACTGAGTTAACGGGACCTGTTTGGATAATGTTCAGAAGGATGTATAGTGACCCAAAGGAAAGCATTATTTTTCTTTTCTGATCAGAAGAAGCAGACAGTAGGTGACCACATCGCTCCTGCAGTGTGATCTGTTTGTCTTTCTTCCTGCTTGTTAATTCCCCCACTTGTCTCCTATCAGGAAATCACTGGAAAGCTAAAGTGAATGAGAGAAGGAGACATATGTAAACAGAACTGGGACAGTTGTTCACTAACATCTTGATAAAAGTCCACACATTTAGAAATTTAGACCAGGGCAAACACTTCCTACACTCCATTGGGAGAAGCATGCTGCAAATACAGAAATGACGATGATGGTATATATATATATATATATATATATATATATATATATATATATATATATGGGCGGTCCTCTTCCTTCAATCTCGGGTCCTCTACCAGAGGCCTGGGAGCCTGGACAGAGATCTCAGATATTCCTGTAATTTGCTGGAGCCATTGTCCCAGTTTGGGGGTTAGAGCCCCTAGTGCTCCGATTACCACTGGAACCACTGTTGCCTTCATTTTCCATATCTTTTCTAGCTCCCCACTGAGTCCTTGGTATTTTTCAAGCTTCTCATGTTCCTTCTTCTTGATGTTGCTGTCCCTTGGGATTGCTACATCTATCACAACTACCTTCTTCTGCTGTTTGTCAACCACCACGATGTCCGGTTGGTTAGCTATCAGTTGTGCTGTCAGGCGTTTATGGAGTGCAGTCAGCTTCTTTAGCCAATAGGCGTGGATCAAGCTGGATGGCACCAGGGCCTGGTGCCATCCAGCTTTTCATGTGAGACACTCATTTTTGGATGTCTGCCAATGTGATGGTTACTGGGTCTTGTTGTGGGAGGTTGCTGTGGTCTTCTGTTAGATCATGTGTTGCCTTCTTCTCCCATATGTTGTTCCAGTATTGTTCAGTCTCAGTATTTCTCAGAATTGCCGTAGTATTGCCACCCTGCCACTTGGAGTACACTTTTGTACTCTCAGAGGCAGGGTGGCAATATGATTGATGATTCAGTGGAGAACATCCTGTTTATTTTACTGGCTTCTGCTTCTGTAGTATACATCTTCAGGTGGGTAGCAAGAGCTATGAGTCGTTGTTTGTCAGTCTCTAGTGCCTCTGGTCTGGTTGGTGCACTTCCTAGGTATCACTTTCCTCATCCAACCTATCTGTAGCTCTGATAGTTGGCTGACTTCCCACTGTGTTGCCTTGATCTTAGCTTCTAGCCGTCTTCTCCATAGAGGGCACTGCTCCTTATGGCCTATGTTCATCTTGTAGCCAAGCATCTCTAGGATCACTGTTGCTGTAGTGTATGTCAGCTTGTTGGTTTCAGTGGTGGTCTCCCCCCTGCCGTAGCATCTTTGTTGTACCTTGTCAATCTCGTCAATCTCTAGTTGTGATATTAGTTTGCGACTGTGGATATTGGAATACTGAGCCAGTAGTTGTTGTTTGGTTAGCTTAGATGTTGAGTTTCGAAGTATCCATTAGTCCCACATTCTCTTTATATAACCCCTTACCCTGGGGTCACTGGGTGTAGTAGCATTCCATTAGTTCCATATTTTCCCTCTAGTCCACGAAGATCCTGTTATTGTTCCAGTAGCCCATTTCTCATTAGGTTGCCCAATTACTACTGTTTCCATGTTCAATTCTAAATACGATTATATAGATTTTATATAAAAGTCCTACCACTGCTTAAAGCTCCATTAATCACAACTGGTAACATTAAAGATGTCTTACTCTTCTCATTCTCATTCTCTTCCCATTATTCTGCCCATAGAAACAAAGGAACACAAATTTATTTGATGCAAACAACAAAATTCAATATTCAAGATGCAATGTGTAGGAGGAGGGAAACTAATTGGAAGAAAGAACAAAAGAGAATTAGAATGACCAATTTCCCCTATTGTGTGTGTGTGTGTGTGTGTGTGTGTGTGTGTGTGTGTGTGTGTGTGCTGGGATTTTTAGTGAGACACAGTAATATCCAGATTAATGTCAGCACCTCTAAGGTATCTGTTGCCAAAGCTACATGCCAGGGATTTAAACTGGCTATTAGCGGAGGAGGACTGGTAATGTTGAGAAGAGTCTTTGACAAATGAATGAATGTGGCAGTTTAAGGGGACGAATACCATAAATTAGGGATTTAGAATAAAGCAGATCAGTGGGATGCAGACAAGGAATAAGAAAGCATGCACGATAAAATTCCAATTAAAACTTTTTTCTTTGGTTCCCCTCTGATCCTAGTGGGATTTCACTTTTCTCTGGAGGAAAGCTGCAGAAAGCTTATTGTAAGAATAACTCCTGCTAAAGCACAAGACTATCGTGATCCCTCAAAGTGTTTTTACGAATAGTCAGACTGCTGTTGGCTCGTAAATTGGCACGTGACATTCAATTGCTTGATTGACCCTTTTGAATCTCTTCTTCAAGTTCACTCAAGGAGAAGTAGCATCTGAAACAGGCCACGGACATAGATAAGAGGGATGACGGCTGAGTGTTAATGGACCGGGGCTCTGTCTTAGATCAAACAGGGAGGGGGAGAAGAGGAAAAGGATGGACAGTTTTAAATATGAGAGTGACATACATGCATCTGATGTTTTTTGGGGAAAAAAAAAGAAATTCCCTAGATGACGTCATGCCATGTCGTGGTGTTGAAACAGGAGACGGGAGACATTGAGTCCTCGTCCTCATTTATACTATGGCGTATACATGTAATATCTGCAGACAGGATAGTGGAGGTAAATGAAGAGGTACTTAATTATATATTGCTGTAGGTGACCCCTATAAGGTGAACAATACAGAGAATATATAGTTCAATATACACAGTAATATAGATATTGGTCATGGACCAGAAAGTGTTGTCGAACACTGATGTAAAGGAGCTGATTAAAAACAGTTTGTAAAAGCTAATATATGTTTTGTACATTTTATAAATTCATACAACCACATTTAGCGTGTATAGAGCCAACATATTTTCACATGTAAATTGGTAATCTATGTGTTTATCTCAGCTTTTCATAGTTTTATTTTGTTTGTCGACTTTGAATGAAGTGTATTTTACGATGCTAAAATTACTGTTTATTTACATGGAGTCTGGTGGTGAATGCAATTTTTGTTTGCATTCAATTTATGTTATAGAAAGGATTTTACTCTTTAACAGAAAGGTCGACCTCCTTAGAAATATTTTCCATAATGTTGTCGGGGGGGGTGTCTAACTGCGTATCAATCACTGCTCATGCACACGCATTAATTCTCCCCTGTGGGGGGAGGGGCTTAAGAGACCGTTTTGGGCTTTAGCGGAAAGGGGGTAGGGACTGAGAAGTTGTCAATGTTAAATTGTTTTGGCTAAGTCCTGGACCTTCACAATCCGATCTATGGCACCTTTAATACTGGACCAATGTCAAAGATTGTTGGTCCCATTAGTCACTTAGACACAAAAACATACGGAAATAGGGTCCAGGTTGAAAAAAAGTTTAGTTACCCTTGAAAATCATGTATAATTAATTTCAGCCTGAGAAGCATTAAGAGTAATCTCTTTGTGACTCTAACATGAACTGGCAGGGGGCATTCCGTTTATATGGAAAATGGCATATGGTGGATTTACAGAGCACTTTGAGGTCCATGATATGATGGAGTTTAATCTATAGAAAAATGAGCACTAGAGTCCATTTGCCCAAATTAAACATGCCAATATTAATAACTTAGTATTTATATGCACAGGCTTTCAAACTACTTTATTGCCATATAACCATTACACAAATTCAAATTTGGATTTGCATAACATCTATTGACAGCTTTTCATGTTCGCTGAATATGAATAGAGTTAGATTTCAGATTAAGAGTCTAGATATTTTAATTGTGAGGGGTTATAGTTTAGGTGAAGGTCTGGGAGATAACCCACTTACCGAAGGCAGGAGGGAGAATGATTAGGAAATGATTTATACATGCATCTTTTCATATTGCACAACATAATTATATTGTAATTACACTAAACTGTATATCCTTGATTATCAATAGGCCCATCTCTCATTGGTTTTGTAACAATGATTTTAGGATGTACTGTACACTACTACAACCCAAAATCAGAAAAAGTTGGGACAGTATGAAAAACACAAATAAAAAAAGAAAGTAGTGATTTCTAAATGTACTTTGACTTGTTTTTCATTGCAGACAATACGACAGCACATAATTTAATGTGTTCCTCATGATTTGTATTGTTTTTTTTTTCAAAAACTTGCAACACATTTAAAAAAATGTTGGAACAGTACAGCATTTACCACTTTGTAATGTTGCCATTCCTTTTCACAACACTTAAAAGACGTTTAGGGACTGAAGACACCAAGTGATGAAGTGTTTCAGGTGTAATTCTGTCCCATTCTTGCTGCAAACAAGTCTTAAGGTGGGGTCTTCGTTGTCGCATTTTGCGCTTCAAAATGCGCCACACATTCTCTATTGGAGACAGGTCGGGACTGCAGGCAGGCCAGTCAAGTACCCGTATCCTCTTCCTCCGCAGCCAGGACTTTGTAATGTAATGTGGTTTTGCATTATCTTGTTGAAATATGCATGGACGTCCCTGGAAAAGATGTCTTCTTGAAGGCAGCATATTGTGCTCCAAAATCTCTATGTACTTTTCAGCATTAATGGTGCCATCACAGAAGTGCAACTTACCTTTGCCAAGGACACTGACACAACCCCATACCATGACAGACCCTGGCTTTTGGACTTGTTGCTGGTAACAGTCTGGATGATCCTTTTTTTCCTTGGTCCAGAGCACATGGCGTCCATTTCTCCCAAAAAATACATGAAATACTGATTCATCTGACCACAGTACGCGTTTCCACTGTGTGATGGTCCATCCCAGATGCCTCCGAGCCCAAAGAAGTCGACGGCGCTTCTGGACACTGTTAACATAGGGCTTCCTTTTGGCACAGTACAGTTTTAACTGGCATTTGTGGCTGTAACTATGTATTGTGGTACTTGACAAAGGTTTGCCAAAGTAGTCCTGAGCCCATGTGGTCATATCGCTTATAGATGAATGACGATTCTTGATGCAGTGCCGCCTGAGGGATTGGAGATCACAGTTGTTCAGCTTAGGCTTGCGCCCTTGTCCTTTACGCACTGAAATTCCTCCTCATTCTTTGAATCTTTTAATTATATTATGCACTGTTGAAGGTGAAATAAGCAAATGTCTTCCTATCTTTCTTTGAGCAACATTGTTTTTAAACATTTCAATAAATTTCTCACGTATTTGTTGGCAAACTGGCGATCCTCGGCCCATCTTTGCTCCTAAAGGACTACTGCTGCTTTTGTACCAAATCATAATTACAATCACCTGTTGACATCACCTGTTTCAAATCACATAATTATTTAACCAATTTACCTGATTACTAGCCCTTAATTGCTCCTGTCCCAACCTTTTTTGGAATGTGTTGCAGGTCTGAATGACAGGAAAGGATGTATATTTACAAATTAAATTAAGTTGACCAGACAAAACATGAAATATTTTGTGTTCACATTGTCTGCAATGAAATACAAGTCAAAGTACATTTAGAAATCACTACTTTTTTTTATTTGTGTTTTTTATACTGTCCCAACTTTTTCTGATTTGGGGTTGTACATAAAAACAACAGCTTTGAGCTTTGAGCTTGAGGGACCAGCTTTGTGATTTCATCTCACACAAAAGAGAGAACAGGAAATGAAAGCATAAAGTGAACACACATACAGGTACATTCATCACGCTGATTCATATCTGAAAAAAAATAGCTGAGATTGTAAAAACGTCTTATCTGTATTTATAAGAAAATAACATCTTCCATGTTATGACTCAACGGATGCAGTAGAAGTAACAATCTTTTCTCCCCTCATGACTGGAATCTCCTGAGTTCACTTGAAAAATGTGGGTGCCCAAAAATGCAAAAAAAACGTATTACCTTTTGGCTGCACTGGCTACTCACAGGTGCAAAAACAAGTTGCTAAATTGATTAATTACAAATCAGAACAGGGGGGCAAAGGTGTCTCTCCTGTCTTGGAGATAAATCAATAGCCGCATTGCAGTGAGAGGTAGAGGGGGAGGATGAATAGAAGGAAGACGACGATCATCCTGGGTTGTAGCAATTATGCCAGGCAATATTACCACTGCCTGCAATGTAGAAGAAAACAAACTAGCATAATCTTGGTGTTTAAGAGAAAATGTAAAAGTGTAAGCCTCTTACCACATTTGTCTTTTAGCAGATCAGCATTTACAACTGCTTATGAAGATTTATTCATAGAATGTCACGTCATGATTTAAAGGAACATGCTGACTTATTGGGACTTTAGCTTATTCACCGTATCCGTCCATACATACCCTTCTCATCTCCGTGCGTGTCATAACTGTCTGGCGCACCCACCGCTAGCCTTGCTTAGCACAGATCCTGGAGGTAACCGGCTCCATCTAGCCTACTGCTCCCAATAAGTGACAAAATAATGCCAACATGTTCCTATTTACATGTTGTGATTTGTATAGTCACAGCGTGTAGAAATAACAAGGTCACATGAGACACAGCCATCTTCTAACTGTATACAAACTGGGAACTATGTTCTCAGAAGGCGAAGCACTGCTACTTCTGCTACTTGGGCGGAGTGATTTTCTCAGCACCTGAGAAGCTACGTGATGAGGAGCAGAGAGTAACAGCGGTGCTTTTCAGGTGTTGCGCTATTCACTCTGCCCAAGTAGCAGTGCTTTGGAGAGAAGCTCCATGAAGCTATTGTGACTCACCCTATGTTTAGCTTGCCAACAGCAGTACATATGTTGGTTCACCACTGTGATCCAGAGTCAAATATCTCAACAACAATCAGATGGATTGCCATGAAATTTGGTACAAACATTGATGATGCTCAGAGAATAAATCCTTCTTACTTTGGTGATCCCCTGATTTTTCCTCGGGTGCCACCATGAGGTTGACATTTGTGGTTCACAGTGAAATATCTTGACCACCATTACATGGATTTATGTGAATTTTGTTTCACGGCCCCTTGGTGATCCCATGACTTTTCCTATAGCGCCAACTGCAAGTCAAAATGTTGACGTACTCAGTAAATTATTTGAGCAACTACTAGATGGATTGTTACAATGTTTTATACATACATTTACAGTGCCAAGAGGGTGTATTCTAATGACTTTGGTGAACTGCTGAGACATAATTGTTGTCCTCTGCATATGGCAAAATTGTGCACACAAAAGGCATGTTGTCGATGCAACTATTCAATCTTTTTTTCACAATAAATCTAGCAAAAGACAGATGAAATACAATTTAAATCTGGGGCAAGGACAATTAAAGATCCTGACCCTGCTCTCCCAAAAATAATAGACTACCCTTCCTTAAGCAAAAAGAAAAATGTACATAACCTTCCCCCCTTGTCTGACCCTGCCCCCACTAATAATGTTGTACAGTCCCTTAGCTTAGTCTCTTATTTTTTCCCTACTTGTTCTTTGGTAACTACTCTTGGTTTTGTGTACCTTATTGTAAAGAGCTGCTTTTCATCCATTTTGCCCCCAAACCACAAACTGACTTATATACTATGCCAGACTTATATTAATAGAAAGTGTTTATGTCAAAACAATTGCAAACAAAGATGGGAACCACATTGGAGACCCATGATTAACTGTAGAAAATTGAGCATGTTACTGTACACTTCCTTAGGGAAGCAGTTCCATCTATCTGTCCTTTTCTCCCTGACCTGAGCTTGACATCTCTGGGGAAGTGGAAGCCTGAAGGCAGAGAGTGTTTGTTCTTGTGGTAACTACAGTACATTCATAACAGCAAATGGCAGATGGCAAGGGATCACAATCTGAAATACTGCATATCAGGGTTTAAATTGTATTTGAGGGCATGAGAGGGCCCTCTGTCCTTTAGAGGCAAAATCATATGATTGTGCAGGAAAACGTGAGTTTATATGTTGTCACTCTAATGGGTATTTGCAAGTGGATGTGATTTAATGCTTGACCAGTATATATATTGGTAAATGCTAAATTGTCGTCTGGCCTTTTTGCCTTGAGACTACAAGAATACTATTGTGTGTAAGTGTGCAGTGCACATGATGATAATTGTAGCCTGTAGGAAATGCCAGTATCCTTATAACCTGATTTAGTTCAATTTCTTATGTAATTGTTAAATTAATGTTTATCTGTTATGTAATACTCAATTTAAGTAGTGGTAGGACTACCCCTCACCCCCTTGGGTTAGAGTACTTATATGTATTGTTTGTAACGTATCTAATTGTTAAGTATGTTATGTTGTTAACTGTACAACTATATACAATTCAGTGATATTGTTGACTTTAAAACTGCACAAATTACATACAAAGCAAATAATCAACAGCTATCGAACAATATCCAAGGGTTGTTTCAATTGAGAGAGAGCAAACATTACTTAAGAGGAACTTTTGTATTTTGTGCAGCACAACCAAATGAGTTACTTTTATGGAACAGCTGCAGTGAAGAGATTAAATCATGTACAACAATGAGCAATTTTAAGAGACTATTTAAAATGAATATATTGAATGGATACGGAAAGGACTCAAGGTGTTGGTATTGTAGACTGACTGTATGGTTCCTGGGCTTATAAACTAAGTCTAGTTTGAATGGGTTATTATTCGGTTTGATATAGACGGAAACGAAGAAGATGAATGGAAAAGAAAAACAAAACAAAAAAGAAATGTGTAAAGGTGTGTGTGTGTGTGTGTGTGTATGTAAGCATCTGTGTCTGTGTATGCATGATGTAGGTGTAGGTAGGTGGATATAAGGTGTATGTAAACATGTATAAATAACTGAAGCATCTAATTGTTAAAAATAGAAAAAGGGGGAAGGACTAGAAAAGTTTTTTTGAATTACTTCTTACTCCTTTTTTAACATAGGAATTTCTTATTTGAATCACTTATGATTACTTTGGAAGATTGTGCTGAAATGTACATGTCCTTATTTATCTGTTATTTTCATTTGATTATATATGTATATTTGTTTTTACATGTAATTTGTGTCTTTTTCTGTTTAACATTTATAGAAAAAAAACAACCATAACCATCAAGCCTCATCATCCGCCTTTGCCTTGAATGTGTGCAGAGTAAATAAAGACCTTAAACGGAAACACCTGTTGTCCTTCATGCATGCTTACCGATGAACCATGGCAATGCTCAACTCCTAAAAACCAATCCAAAGATAGAATCTACAACAACCAACGATGGAGCAAGGTTAGATTGTTTCACTGTTTCATTAGGCTCGTTTGAGATGAGCCAGGTCTGAGCAGAATCGATCACCGTTGATCGCCGCCCAATGCATGCTGGTTAGATTTGTGTCAGACTTGATCTTGACTTGCTCTGACGTCATGCACACGTGGGCAACGATAACCTCACGAGATCGAGGCGGCTGCAGTTTTGAGACGCAGGCAGCGCAGTTGCTTTTCACCGACTGCAAGACCCAGGTGGACCCAGGGCATGCTGGGAAACGCCGGCCTCTCAGCTGATCTAACAGCTGATTGGTTCAGAATCAACTCAACATGATGACGTTTTATGTAAACCTTTTTATTGATTTTGAATTGGAGGGATTTGAACTATTTGTCTGATTTAAAGGCTTATTCTGTACAAACCACATGTTGTGTGGCTGATAGTTATGTTTAGAAGTCAGAGACTGATCTACATTGTGTTGTTAATTAAAATCAGCAACAGATTGCATGGAGAGCATTTTGGCAGCTACTGTCATAATAAAAACAACTGGAGATTTGTGTACAAGCTGATACATGGGTCCGATAACATTTTATTAACTCGGAATCGGACCACAGTGTTTCTGTGACTTCCTGTTTATCCTGAAGGCTGCTGGAAACGGCTGGAAACTGTATGACTTGACAGCGGATTTTTGTCACCCCCCCCGGCTGCTGCCACCTGCTCTCGTCCACTTTACAGGAGAGGCACAGTTCATCTCGAACGAGCCTAATGTCATTTTGGACGCATCATTTCAGAGAGAACAGTTTGTGCTGATGGATGTTTGCATCCCTGCATGCAAGGTGGAAGTGAATAACAAACTGCAGCAATCGTATCTTTTAGGGATTAGAGACTTAATAGAAATTCCATCCACATCCTGCACAGAACCACACAACAGATTAAAATTACATCTGAGATGTGAAACCCGCTTTGTTAACTTTGAGAAAATCTTTGAGCTGGTTTCAATGGAGATTTGAAGATTCGGGAGACTTTGATGACTTACGTAGAGGCATTTATTAACACTCGATAGAGTAGAATCAGGATTAAGCAGTACAAGTCAACCACTGTGTAGCGTTGTGTAATGCCACCTCAACTCTGAATTTTCTGCTCTCCCTGGTGGACTATTTAACTCATGCGTGCAAGTTTAGACATAACCAAATATGGTCCTCTATACGTCCTCCATACAGATGTTACAATATTACTGGAGTCAAAACAAGTTATGGGTACCTAAATCATGTTGCAGGATACATTCAGCATATGCTAAGGTCAGAATGTCAGTCTGACCATTGGCTCAGGCAATGTTCGGTTTAGCTGCAGCATGTGTGTGTACAGTGTGTAATGTAATGTAATTCCTGTGCACTACTGCTATTATGTTGGCTACTGACCTGAATGTGACCTGGGGTACCACCACCAAATTCCTTCACAGAGGGCTGTCATTATTTATAATTTGTTGGTCAAAACCAACCATCTAAAGATGGTGTTTTGAGGGAAACTTCACATATTTATATAAATTTCAGTACATGCAGTACAGGAAGGGACAGTACACACAGGGTATTGAGCTGACAGGTATAGTCTGATATACTCTCAGAACGGAAGATTACATATGAGTATTAATCAGTTGATTAAAACCTATTTCTGCTGTTGTACTGCACGGCAACCTAGAGAATGCTCTGTAAATTGAACACTTAGAAAAGAACCCAAAGGTCTAACAGCCTCAACACGAAGAAATTAGGAACAATTGCACTCAATGGGAAAGAGGTTTACTGAGCGTAATCCAAATCACTTGCACGCACATCGATTTTGATTTCATAGTTCTGGAGATGAAAGAAATAGCAAGGGTATGTAGCATCTTAAACTCTGATCGGATGGCACTGCTTTCTATTTAACATTCCTTCCATTTGTTCATTCTCTGACACCCAGCATTTTATATTGGATGAGCATTTCTGCACACATCAACTCCAGCCTGGGAGGTTTTGTTTACTGAGTTACAGACCTTTAGATTATTAGAGTATTTCCGTGACTTCCCTGGAAGCACACTGCACCTCCTCTACTTTAAAAAGACAAATTGAGAAGTCTATGACATAAAACCAAATTGGTGATCGCTATGAAATTAGAAAGCAACGAGTAGCACTATGTAAATCAAATAAAGCTTCATTTGTGCTGCCAGCAATGCTTTTAAACTGCTTTTGAATAATAATTTCATGCACAAAATGAAACTTGGTTTTTCCTCCAGGGAAGAGCAATCTCCGAAACAATGTTTTTATTTCAGTGTTCTGTTTTATTGGATGCTGCCTTGAGGTTGCAGAAAGTATCAACAAAGCTGTGGTCTCCACTCATTTAAACCAGAAAGACCAGAGTGCAGCTGTTCTTTTAAATTAACCAGTTAAATTAACGCTGAAACTAAGCAAGCTCACTTCAGCAATGTTGTGAAGTGTTGGAAGAATTTGTGAGCAGGTGAAGTCAGATAGGTCCTCCGAAAAATAAGGTCTCTTCACATTCTAAAATGCTGCAAATCATATTGCCAACTTGGATTCTACTCAATGGCAGAATATAGCAAAGCATGTAATAATCATGCACAGATAACATTCGAAAGCCTGTGTTTATAGCAAAAACATTTCAAATCCATGACCTACAGTTTACCTCAGAGGATGTCAGATGCCTCAGATTTGTCAGTTCAATGTGACCCACCTCCACCCCACTTACTGTTTCATTAGAACCAGCTGTCCATTGAGCTCCACATAACAAACCACCCACATCTGCAGCTAGCTTAGTTCTTCACTCTTTCAACTCCATCTAGACTCCCAGGGCATATTCCTGTACGGCTTCCACAGTAAAAACGATAACCTCACTATAGCGTTTAATTTCCTAAGACTTCTCATATATACAACTTCTTTTATGTGCACACTATATCAAGTACATTCATTAAAATCTATTTCAGCCTTTCTTAGTCTTTCCTGATTGTGAATGTTTGACTTTTTCTAACCACTTACCAGCCGAGCATGTTTGTGCTGCCAGTGCTTTTATGTGAGGAGTTGAAAGATGCTTCTGGGCTTCATTTGATTCAGCGCTAATATCAAAAATGTTGCTTTCTAAAGAACACAATATGAATAAGATTTCATGTCACAATGCCATATTTTACTGTGCAAATCCTCCTTCAAACACGTTTGAAATATTTAGCTTTATGCAAATTTGCGTTCTCAGAACAGATGTGAAGTCGTGAGAATATGCAGCATGTACCTGCATACTACTGCTGTTGTCTGAGACCAGAGCATAAGTGCAAATAGCAATCTGTGTTGTCTACACTAACAAGTCTGATAGCAGTGGTCTGGGAGGATTTATTCCAAAAAAGAATAAAATCGTGACCGACAAAATAGATTTATTCAGGTAGCACAGTTCTTGTAAGGTGTGCTTTGTACTAAAGAGAAAAAAAGCACACACTCTGAGACAAAGGCTTTAGAAAAACAAAGACTGCAGCTGACAAGTCCTTTCTCATTTTCACCCTAATAACTCACACTTCCGAGTCCCAAGAGTCCCAGTAATAACACAAACTACTAAAAGTCATTCCAGATCATCCACTTGAGCTCCACATTGCAAAGAACAACCACTTGGATTAGCCTCACAGCAGCAGAGAAACACCTGGAAATACACACACACACACACACACACACACACACACACACACACACACACACACACACACACACACACACACACACACACACACACACACACACACACACACACACACACACACACACACACACACACACACACAAACTCATGAGGGCATGCATGCACACATAAATAGACACAAACAAACAGCATCTGGCATAAAAAGTCAAAGCTTGAGCTGAACTTTGGAGCGTATTTGCGTGAAAGCCTGGTGAAGCGGGCAAATATTAACTCTTCATCCGCAGTTGGTCAGGTTTCATTATAGAGTTGCTTCCTGTACCCCAGACACCGTTTCCTTATAATTCATTCTCTTGAACATATGTCTTCTATTCTTTTTTATGATCCTACTGTTTATATACTAAGGCTGGTTTCTCTTCAACACAATGGGAGTGTAGCACAACAGTATCTGCAGTATAGAACAACTTGGTAAGACACAAATTATGCAAAAACAAATTATTTCTTGTACATTCCAGGTGGTCAACATATTTTCTTTTTTATGTGCTGTATGTACTATAACAAGATTCATCAGCATTTGAAGTTGTGTTCCTTCTCACAGTGTGGCCAAGGGAAAATTCAAAGCAATAAGCGAAACAGAAAAACCAGCACCAATGGTACAAAGCTGTATGTTTATCTGCTGTGCAACAGCAGGGTTTTCAGCGTCTCTGAGCTCAGCCCACTACAATCATCTGCTCTGGCAAACAATGATTAGAAGGTATGGGATTTCCGTAACTCATAATGCAGGGACAGTGATAACACACTGCATTTATCTTTGCTCAGCGTGGAAGCAGAGGTCGTGACGTGGGCAGATATTTGCAAAGATACCAGTGACAACAGTTAATTTAGTTTAGCATATTAATTGCAGCCCCCAGATGTCATTTATATTCTTTTAACTTGAAGGTGTTTTTAAACCGTGCAATGATTGGAGGGTTTAAGCACTGCTATATGTAGGCAGTGCCACTCAGTTCAGAGAGAGTGGTCAAAGGCTTTCCTCTATGAGGCATGTGTTTAACATGCCATCCTAGCGTTTTGTCGCACAATGACTCAGAGGAGTAGGTCATATCTGGCAGCAGCAGGGCATAGACTGGACTCAACTGCTCACATCCACTGCCAAATGAACTGGGAGTCAAACGACATGCTTCAATGAGCAGGGCATCACTTGTGCCACCTGAGCAGGGCTCTCTGTGACTGCTGAGCTGCACTGTCAAGCGGCTTTTTCATTACGTCACCTTGAAGCCTGTACCACTGGGCAAGAGGATTTTTCTTCGGCAGCTGTCATTTCATTGAGTACATTAGTAGCTTATACTAAACCCTTCAGTCATGCCAAGCTTCTCTGGCTGACTCATAAGATCATTTCGCCCTTCTATACTGTGGGGAGTCATGTTAAAGCTTTTTTGAAGCGTGACTGTGTGCTGTATGATGTTCAGCTTGTATTTCTTTTGTTTTCACTGTGACCTTTTTGTTGTATTTAGCCAAAGGTATTGTGTCTCACTTAGCCTTTTTGTTCTGTAGATTTTTCAGAGGCTCATAGGTGCACTTTGTGTTCCCCCCTCCTGTTGCCTCTCTCAGTGAGTTTCTCCATGCCTTACCCTTGCACTCTCTCCTTCTTTGGAGTTTGGCTCTGCCTTTGCCAGCCAAAAAAGAAAAAGTGCCTTTTTTATTGTGGAAAAAGGCTCACTTGCAGAAATGATATTCATTCCAATTAGGTCAACTAGACTGGATGGGTAAATGATTTCCTTTAAACGGGGTTCAACATGCCAGCGACAACAAAACAGAAAACAGGAATGTCCCATTCATTTCTAGCAATTGATTTGGTTTGTTACTGTATCAACAGTTAAAACGAATAATAATCACAAGTCGCATCTTGGTCCACTGTGTACCTGTGATTAGTCATCGCCAGATAGACTGGCTTCTTATCTGCAGCCTGCACTTACATTACCTGGGTCATCAAGCACCCCAAGGCTCAGAATCTCTAGAGAAATCACACATAAAATCAACACTCTTTTTTTAAATCCGCACACAATCCATAGTGAAATTGAGTGATGTGGGATTAGCCTTAAATGCCTTTGGGTCTCGAGATACACGATACACAGGCTCCCACATCAAGGTTTATAGATGCAAGCTTTGGGTCAATGCAACCCTGATGAAATGTCCCTCATCTTATACGTCATAGTGAATGCTCAAACAAAGAGTAGAGGTGATTAAAAACATGAAATGTCATGCATGCAGAGGGGAAAATTTAGCCTTGTGAGGCCATCCTGATCTCGCGAGCTCCAGTTTTCTGCTCGCAGATCAGTCTGGCATCTTGAGGCAGAGAAAATTTGGAGCTGTTCGCCAAACGACCGGGCCAATCAGCGTTGGTTTTGAGGCGGGTTTAGGTGTGATGCAACGAGGAGCTCGCGAGATCAGGATGGTCTCACGAGGCTCAGCAAGCGGAAGCAACGCATGCAAATCTGACCTGATCTAAACACATTTTCAGACAGCGGTAGCCCTAATTCTGTTAGCCGCTCGCTAATGCTGTTTTCTCTTGGATCCTTCTTTCGGAATATGGAACGGGAACCTGAAATGGAACCCTTTTATTCCTAAATTCTCGTTACACAAATGGCAAATATCCTTTACCGACATGTTGCTTGCTTGCTGAGCTAACGAGCTATGCTTTGCCTGCAGTAGCAGGGGTAGCCTGGCTTCGTCGTTGCTCTGTTGGTACGTCATACACTTCGTTGATCTGATTGGTTGATTTGGTCCATCTATCACCAACAAAGGTGACCTTGAGCAATAATTAGACCAGGTTGCAATTTTGAACTCAAAACAAATGTATATGATTATTATATTATATAGTATGTTATATATCAGATTTGTCAGTACAAGACTCTTTTTATTCGCAAATGAAGTTATCAGCAAAGTACAGAGCCCCGGAAGGGTCACAGCGAGACTACTTTTGTGTTACCTCGCAATATGTTTTGCGTTCCCTCGCAATATTTTTCTTCTTCCATTCCTTCTGAGCCATGTGTCTATTTCCACTCAGCTGCCCAGTGCTCTGAATCAGCTCGTTGAATTTTACTTTGCAATACTGCTAAATGGGCACATTCATATCTCTTATAGGCTATAATCAATATCCTATTTCTTAAATGCATAAAAAAAGATAATGTATGATATCAGAGGTCCGCATGATGTAGCTTTAACCAACCGATCAGATAATCTGCAGCTCCCTCTGGATTTATATAGGCTCCGCTCATTTCTTGGTTGCGCTTTCTCTCTGACTGGCCTTGGCTTCAGACGTCAATAATTAGGCAATAACTTTCAATGCATATTCAGCCCACAGGGAGAGATACACTCACGTTGGATTTAGTTTACTTAGTTTACAGCAGTTTTCTTTTAATGAGCCACAACTGACACATAAGAAAGTTAAACTTAGATAAAGGCCAAATAAATGTATTGTCTTCTGAGATCTCAGGGTTTGTCTGACTAAGGCTATGCCCGATCTGGCATTACATTATTCTAATAACAGCCTGCTGTCTAATTAAGCATGTCCAGGCAAAAGTGGTGTCTACAATTTGTTAGCACAATGTTAACACATTTGTGATCTGATAGCATTGTATTTGTATTTGATTTCAAATTAGACCTTATAAAATGGTGTCTAATAATGTATTAGGAATAGGATTTCCTATTTGGTTTCAAATGTGGTATAATAGTATCTAATAGCCTAAATTCTGGATCTATTGTGACCTATTATGCGGTTTCTAATTTAGGTTTATGGTGTCTAAATAGGTTATATCTGTAACCTACGTGTTTGTTTACTGTCTGATAAAGAAAATATTAGTTTTTTTCTAATTTGATACAACCATAGAAATCAAATGGATACAAGCTACGACGTCTTAGCAAAACATGAGCGGAGCCTCTATAAATCTCCATTAAGCAGAGGGGAGCTGCAGATTCCCTGATAATTCAGTGTTGGTTCATCGCTACATGCAACACCTCTGAGATCGCACTTTATCTTTTCATACATTTAAGAAATATTGATTATAACAGATATGAATTTGCCCATTGAGCAGTTTACCAGCATTCCCAGCTGAAAGTAAAACTCAACGAGCTGATCTATACTGTGGCGTTGCACTGGGCAGCTAGTGGAAATATGTCTCAGTAATGGACGAAGAAAAGTATTGCGAGGTAACGCAAAAGTAGTCCCCTCAAAAGATTTGCCGTGACCCTTCCAGGGCTCCGTAGCAAAGTATATAAAATGTATCACAAATTTAAATTTGTAGTGTTTGTAGTTAAAAACATACATATGATAATAATCATTGATACAATATGATATTTAAATAATGCATATCATATTTTGAATTGCATTTTTTTCCTTAATTTTTGTTTGGCTTGATATATGTAATTTTTTTGTATTCAAAATATTTTTCTGTATTCAAAATATTAGTGGGAAAGGAGGGTACTTTTTTTTTCTCATCCTTTGATTGGCTGCTCCTGGTTAACTCATTATGTAGCTGCCATAACTGTTTCTTTAGCAGCTCTGTGGCTCATGTATTTTTACCATGTTTTATGTTGGCCCTGAATATATTATCTTGAAATATTGGGGGGAGGGTTTTACAGTTTTTTCAAGAAGTCAAGATGAAGGTCCAAAGATTCAGCCCCCCTCCCCAGACCAATACTTGTCATACTGTCACTTAGACAGCAACATGCTATACTTTTAACCAACTGTCTTCAGGTGAATGAAACCGGTATGCATTCTGCTCAATAAGACAATACAGAAATATTCTTTTAATGTAAGAATATGCTTTTTCCACCACCAATAATCACATTCAAACAATCATGATAAGAACATTCATTTCTCGTCATCACTGAAAGCAATGTAATTCAGAGGTGCTGTGGGAGAATGAATTAACTTTTTGGTGTACTATTAATAGCGGGTGCAATTATAACATTGTTCATCACATGGTCAAATCAACATTTAGATGCTGGACTTAGCACTGGTGAGTTACAGGTCTTTGAGTATGTGATCTGAAAGCACAGGGCGGTGAAATGAGATCGAGTGGAAAGCTTAGAGACAGCTCAGAGACAAAGCCTCACGCTAGTGAAAAGGTCATGTCTCAAATGTTACGGGTAAACAGCCAAGATATTACACTCAGTTATGAGGCACATGTCTACACACGTTACATTGGACAGGTTAAACATTTTGGATCCATAATTTTTAATAATTTATGTACTGGTAGTTTTATATCTATTTTGTCATTTCAACAAAAATAAGCAAAACGTTCTTTTGTCAGCTTGTTGACACAAAAAAATGAAAGTGTCTGTCATTTGTTCAAATACTTAAAACTATTTTTTTTTTAAGTTTACCTTTTGTGGCTGTGGAAATTATAGTTGTCCTGTCTCAGAGACAAATGTGGAAATAGCATTATGCTGTTTACTATTTGTTTTGTTTACTATTTATTCTCTTTACTTATAAATATATTTATTTATTGTGTGTTTATCTCTAGAGTGTCTTGTACTTTTCCCCCTATCCCTTGCTGTAACAGTGTGGATTTCCCCATTGTGGGATTAATAAAGGATTTTGAATCTTTTAATGTCACAAAACCACTGGGGGAGGAAGGTCAGTGATGCTTATTTTAACAATGGCCAACCACAGCACAGCTTGCCTTAACCAAGCCTTAAATACAGAGGATAAGGTCTCGGCCATTTCAAAATGCAATGACAAGGACCTACAGTATTTTGTCGTCAAGTTACAGTATGAGGGCCAATGATCTCTGATTTTATATCTGCATGTGACATTTAACAGTCAGCTCGTCAGCTTTTGGCTTTAGAAAAAAACAGTACAACACGATCAATCTAATAAGACAATATAGATTTTGTCCAATGCTTTTTGCGCTTTCGGCACATGGTTAAGTTTAGGAATAGACTGTGGTTATGACAAATAAACTATTGTCATGCTGGTTAAGGCAAGTCAACTGAAACATTAGATTTAGGGGAAATATTGTGGCTACGGTTATTAAAAATGACAATTATAAGTTTGTGGTGGGATACTGTCACTCACTCACTCAGTCACTCACTCAGTCACTCACTCAGTCACTCACTCACTCACTCACTCACTCACTCACTCACTCACTCACTCACTCACTCACTCACTCACTCACTCACTCACTCACTCACTCACTCTCTCACTCACTCACTCACTCACTCTCCCATCTAAAAGCAGCGACTTTCCCCCCATAAATAACACGACATGTGAGTGGTAGGTGTGATTTGTCAGACAGAGTGACTAAGATCTGGTCAGTCTGGTGTGTCGGCTGTTTGTCACCGGTTTGCTGCAGCACATGGATGGATGCGCGATTGCGCGGCACTGATTGGCCAGGCACTCGACTCCCAGCTGGAGCACTGGGCACCCTACGTGTTATTACTGTCGTTCCAATTCACAAGCCCAAGAACACCGCCGGGCTCAGTGTAACCATCTCTTCTCGTACTTGGAACTAATCTTCCATTATTTAAAGCGGCGGCTCGCACCATGGACGCTACCCTTTATCCGATCATATTTGGGGAGCTCGGGGACCTAAATTGTAGTTTGATAGATGCTCTCCAAGACACTTTTTTTGAAAACGCTCCATTGTCATTGCTGAGCACTGATGGTAAGATGGAATTGCTTCCTTTTTTCTTCATAATGAGAGGGGTACATTGGATAACGTACAGTAAAGTAAAGCGTCCGTCTTTTTTGCTCTACTTTCCCCAAGGTTTATATTGCAATGCCACAACCGATGAGATTGGAACCTGCTGGCCGCGGAGCATCACCGGGAGGATTGTAGAGAGACCCTGCCCTGAGTACATCAACGGGGTGAAGTACAACACAACCAGTAAGATATTTAGCTGTCATGGCAAAAGTTATTTTTTTTTAAATTATAAAAATTGTTTTGCATGCACAACTGATTTTTGTGCTGGCTGTAAAAGTAAGTACAACATTATTTTTGGTGAAAACGCAAGGTCTGCTCTTAAAGTATTAAGCCCTATAGGCAAACACACAGCAACCCAATCTTAACGTGTCATAGTGCACTGTAGATGCATGTTAAATTGATCTTTTGAATCCCAGCAGTGGTGAGAGGGAATCTTAGTTATAGTTAACTAGTGTGTGTGACTGCAACAGCTGCTTCAGGACAAATGCCATTTACACATCATTGAAATGTGATGTGTTTACAATTATTGGTTCTTTGGCTTGATTTGAATCAGATATTGTACCTGGCCAAACATGGACAATGTATTTTTTTATTTTATTTTTTGGGCATTTCTGACTTTAATCACCAGGACAACACACTTGGACAATGTTGAGATATTTGAAATGGACTTACAGTGAGTTTCATGGAGACAACAGAAAAAAAAAAAAAACATTTAGTGGCAATATGCATTGTCACAGGAATGTGAATTAGGAATAATTGTCAACAATCAGAGAAAGAGAGGATAATTCAATCATTAAAAAAAGAAGTAATCCATCACACGGCAGTTATAGACAACAGCTTCAGTAGACCAAAACGCACAGCCCTCGGTTATTCTGTCGGTTAATCAATCAATCAACATGTATTTACATAGCACTTTAAAGCAACCAGGAGGTATCCAAAGAACCAAGAATAAAACATAACATACGATAAAAAGAATGAAATATAGAAAACAGTCAAATCAGAAAAGGTTACATGGAAACAGGAGGAGAAGGGAATTGTCGCACCACTACTACGTACTAAAAGCCATTCTGAATAAATATGTTTTGAGTTTTGATCTAAAAAGAGCTACATCTCTAATAGTGCAAATATCAGGGGGTAACTTGTTCCAAAGTCTTGGGGCATTAACTGCGAAAGCCTGATCACCCCACTGCTTATACTTTGACTTTGGGACTTCTCAAACCAGTTGATTTGAAGACCGCAATGACCTGTTGTGCTCATGCAGGGTTAAAATCTCGGTCTGCTCACGCTCAGTTAAAATGTATGGCATTGCAACTCTACTATAACCACACATGTCATCAGCCTACAGCCCAGGGGCGATTCTAGGATCAGACCTTTAGGAGGGCTCAGCCCTGTGTGTGTGACACTGTGCCTTGCAAATTAGCCGATAATCTCTGAGCTAGCTACAGAACAACAACGTCAGCTAACGTTTTTAACTAAACCTGTCTCAGTAATAACGACTAATTTGACACAATGTTCTAACATTCAGCAATTTTAGTTGCTTACGTTTCCGTTTGGGTTCTAATCTGCGCTATGAAATTACCAACTATTTCTCTAGGTACTACCAATGTTAAAGTTCACAACCACACTCCTGCTCTCAGCCAAAGGCGGGAGTCTGGCACAACCACCTCCGATTGGCCAAAACTACGTTTCTGTTAACCCTTTCCTTGACTGGGTTACAGGTGCGTAGCATTGGCTACAGTGACACAGGATATTAAACCTGTTTCAAGCCCTTTGCACCTGTAATTGTTTGTCTTCTGTCACTAACAGACACGTTTGCAAACTCTAACTTGAAGCATTAAAATTGATTTAAAAAAAATATTTTTTATTATTAGAATTTTTAGGAGAGCTTGAGCCTCCCTAAAAAGGGTTTAAAGTCGCCCATGCTACAGCATATTGGTTGTGATTGAGGCCCTGGTGAAAATCTGACAAATAGCCTATAGTAAATGTGTGGTTTGGAGTACTGACTCTGGTTTGGAGTCAGTGTGCAGCTATTTCTCTTTTAATATAATCAGCTTTACCTCTTGAAACCAAGTTGTAGACAAAGTCACTGGCGTTATCTGTGGTTCTCAACAATAATAATATTATTTTTAACTTGCTGTGTGTTTTTGTTTTTCAATCGTAAGCTGAAGGGATGGTTTATGTCTGCTGGTTTGAGAGACTGAGCAATTCCAAATCCAGTCTGTATCAGCCGTTTTACTCAATGTTGAGAACAGCATTTCACAACTCTCCACCACACCAACAGTGTCACGTTATGTAACTTCTGTATTATTATAAGACGGATGAAGTTTGTTGACACACTCAGAAAAGTAAATTGCAGCATTCATTTTACAAATTAACATATGAATATCTCCTTTAATGCACTGTGCGTAAGGATTCTGTGTGTCTTGTTCAAGACTGGATTTTTCATTTAACACAGCTGTTATCTCTGTAATAGACTCAGGTTCAGTGTCAGCACGCACGCACGCACGCACGCACGCACGCACGCACGCACGCACGCACGCACGCACGCACGCACGCACGCACGCACGCACG
Source organism: Gymnocephalus cernua (assembly GCA_023631565.1). Lineage (NCBI taxonomy): Eukaryota > Metazoa > Chordata > Actinopteri > Perciformes > Percidae > Gymnocephalus > Gymnocephalus cernua. The sequence goes on along the minus strand of CM042436.1, from coordinate 22,476,928 downwards.
CACGCACGCACCTACTGTGTGCCTAGACCTCTTACTGCAATGATTCACCCTTTGCTCTGCTGGTGCTCAGTATTAGTTGGGCATGCCTGCTGGTTTCATTCACTTGGTGTGATAAGCAGCAGTTATCTGCCAACGCCTTATATGATGTATACCTTCATTTCTTGAGACCCTTGTGGAATGATGTAATATTTTTGGCAGGCTGAGGATTAGATATTGTGGTGAGATTGCAGTGGTTATTGTTACTGTAATATTTTTCTAAATTGATCTTCCAAGTGAACGTTAGGCCTGTCAAATGCACTGGAGTATAATGGCATTTTTTGTGATGATATAAATGGCAATACCCTTGATGCTGTTTTAAGCGGTATTAGGAATCAAATAGAAAAGAATGAGTGCAGGAATCAAATCCCGCATATCCACTGCATGGCATGGCTGGACTCTACTCAACTCGCTCTTTTTGGGTTTTCCATTGGTAAAAGTTGTGGGTAGTACCTGGTACTTCTTTTTTGGTACCACCTGGGTTGAGGTTTCAAGCGAGCTGAGCTGATACTAGAATGTTGAGTTGCAGGCCCCTGATTGGGCAGAGAGAACAGACCCTAGCTCAACACGTGACTTCCTCCACAAACCCGCCATTTTTAAATATCTAAGCTACCGTCAATAGCAACCGCAATTTCTTTATTTCCTCGCCCCAGATTCTTTTTAAATGGCAGCCGCAAAACTACGCCTTATAGGCAATGTCATACACTAGGTGACTCCTAACCTTTTTTTTGTGAAAGAAAAAAAAGAAACTCTTTTAGTAAATTAAGTCACATTGTTGAACAGATTGCAGCTTTCAGGTGGAAGGACACAGGTGACAGATTTGTTTTGTTCCTTTTTGTAGAGCCCTTGAGTAAGGTAATTATCAAATCAATATAATCAATGTATTTTGCTTATTATAGCTCTCAGTGTCATTGCATTTCCAATGGAACCGTATGCAATGGTTTCAGGCAGGAAATAAATAAGGGAAGAATACAAGGGGATTTTACAGTTTGTCCAGTTTGCAGTCATATAACTGAAATTATTTTACAGCTACACTGAGTGCAGTGTCTTGGGACTTTTAGTGGTCCCACTGTTGCGGAAGATAATAGACTTTTGCATCACTGAATTTTGTCTCAGAGCCACTGAGTTGATCAGTTTAGCCAGCTGTGATCAATTGTCATATATGAAAGAAGAACAGGAATCACACATGAATCTGTGTGTGGAATCTCTTTAATAAACATGTAATCATGCAAGAGAGCGTTAGAGTCTGTAGATTATGGCAGCGATGCATTACAAGCATGGAGTCATTGAAATTATGTATCAGACTTTTTTTTTTAACAATAATTTTGAGGCCTTGACTCTGAGGACCCCGTAGGGGTCCCGAACCCCCTGTTGAAGATCCCTGTATTAGTGGACTGTTCCACTAATTCATACTGTACAATAGAGTAGCTTTTACAAAACCCTTATTTACATAATTCATACATAACTCACAAGATCCTGCATGTTTTACAACACAGTGGCATGGGTCCTGAGACAATGGAGTTGAGTGTTTTAAATCTGCTGGATCACTTTAGCATCACCAATTCTCAGCGGATTAAATATCAAAATTTTAAATCACAAAATAGGTCAGACTAAGAATAGAAGACAGCTTTAACATCACACGAGCAGGTGTTAAATAAAATGATGCTGTCTGAAAGAAAAAAAACATTTGATGTGAAGCCACAGCACACTGTTTTGCAAACTACAACCTAACTGGTGTGTTTTTTTAAGTCTCACTTTGGCCACAGTCAGTATATGACCTTTGGGACTAACAACAGATTCTCTTTCCACTTGCCTCCTTGGAATGTGTCAGAGCTTAACATTTAATGCTACAGGACTGCATATATTGTGAGTAATCTCAAAGGTTTTCTGTTGTACATTCAAATGAACGGCTGAGTAAGTTTGATGGCAGCACATCGCAATTTTCTTACAAAATCCTGAGCGTTCACAGACTTCAAAGGCCTGTTCAGGTGAGGGGCTGCAAATTCCTACCGATTTCGGCGAGCATATATAAATATTAATGTGTGCAGTGGCTTAAGAGGTTTATGCATTTTTAAACCTTTATGTGTCCTATTTCTTTTGATGCATTTATGCAGCTCTCTGGATTGCTTGAAAAGCACTTCACTAAAGTTGAGTCAGAGTTGTTAGATGTGGTTTGAGGTCATTCATTGTCTCTACTTTGTCACTATCATGTGATGTGTTTTCTGTCAACCCCTAGGCAAGACAAGATGTTGACTGCAGCACGAGATAAACGATAACTCAGTGTTTGAGTTCATTGTCACTGAGGAGACATGCTGTCAGCACACTGTGTGCCTTTCTAGTAAACAGAGCTCGAATTCAGGATCACCGTTTCTACAATACAACTTTATTGATTCTCTTATCAGGATTAATAAAGTCCGAGACATATCAGCTCCATGGTGCGCATCAGGTTCAGAGAGAGGAGTGGAGCTGCTGCAGGGTTGCATGTTGGGGATACAGCTTGATGCTTTATTTAAAATTAGAGGCGAGTCTGTGCAACATTACCTTGTCATTCGGAGGAAAACATGAAACTGAACTAAAGCAGCGATTAAACAGAGACCTGTGTCATCATCAGACATGGAAATTGCAGCTTGCTAAATAAGTACAATAATGCTTTGCATCTTCTTGTCAGTGAGCTGACATGTCCACATATTTCCCTTGTGGAGGAAAAATATGCAACCTCATGCAGAGAATCACTCACTTCTGGCTGCTACAACATGGGGCTATTTTATCTTTGCAGTGATTGCACAAAAAAACATCCTGTAAAGTTCCTCTCCTGTTGTGAATGTACCTCGCTTTAAATTGTTGATCTACTTCTCCATGGTGAGACTGGGTTCTCACTAGCGTCCCTTTCTTTTGATATATGTATATGCATTTTATACTGTTTGTTCTATCTATTCTGTTGTACAGCACTTTGTGATTTTATCTGTGAAAAGCGCTTTATAAATAAATTTTACTTACTTACTTACTTACTTACTAAGAGGTTAGTCAGTCAATAAATTTAGGTTAGCATGTGTGTAGCAAACATTTCACCAGCCATTACACACCAAGTTTCCCAGGGGGTCAATCAGTATCAGGCTCCCTTGGCAGCACACACCACTGGCTCAGCATCCACACAAACACTACAACACAAGACTTAATAAGACTTTTTTAAGCTTGTACAATACTCAACCATAGTTACTATTAATGAGAATAGAGCTCTAAGCTTGAAATTGTGGGTACTGTATAAGCTTGTACAATACTCAACCATAGTTACTATTAATGAGAATAGAGCTCTAAGCTTGAAATTGTGGGTACTGTATTTGGATGTTATTTAAATATTAGTCAAGTCCTACTTATTCCCTTCCACTTTGTTTTCCTTGCAAAAAGGAATTATACAATGTATTGTCCATCATTGATCAATGATAGTGATATTTTTCAAATGATTACCAAAATTGTTACACACATTCCATTGTTTTCTAAAGAAATGGAACCCCTCCCAGATTGGCTTTTTCACACATCAAAACTCAATGGACGGACCAGCTTGCTTGTTAAGATCTAAAATCTGTTAACAGAGGTAGCGGTGGATCAATGGTAATGATCAACAACAGTTGTAAATCCTTTTTTTTCTCATCTCGTCTCCTTCTGGAGATGCTTCATCCTCTAGTTTGTGACTGCCACTGACAGTTTTTTCTTTTTGAGAAAGTTTAAACATGTGCTTCTGTGTGTTACCTTGTATTGTAGTTGTAGACGTTTGCTAGCAACTGGGGTTTTCAAACAAATAGTTTTTAATTACCCCAACCTCCTCCTTATGGACTTTGTGCAGAATGATGAAGATGTCACAATTCCTGAATTAAAACAAAAATTGCCAGTAGGTGTAATCTAGTGCAGCAACAATGTGAGTTGAATTACACATTTTTGACAATAAAAAATTAGACTTGGGACTTCTGTCTCATGGTACTATTATATAAAAAGCCACAGGACTGATACAAATGAATTGCTTGATTTTAATTTGTATAGCAGTGACCTGCTATAAATGACTTGGATAAAATCCTTATGTACAAAATACGCCTGCTTTTTAGCTGTGTAATGTGGTATAATATGGTCTCATTATCCAGACACGCTAGCTTCCATGTTTGGCTTGGTAGTTTCCCTCAGGGCCACATACTTGTATCACACATCCTTTAGCTAATTTTCTCTCACCAACTGACTTCAGTACAGCTGTGAAGTTTGACAGGAAACACATGGGCAAGCAAGCATTTAAATCCATGACCTACAGTACAATTGTAGTCATGCCTAATGTGTGATGAGGAGAAAGAGGAAAGCTTGAGAGACACAGCTGTGAGTAAAAGTTTACCCAGCAACTCTTCCTCAGGCTCTGTTGGCCTGTCTGCTACAGTGGTCATCACCCAATGCACATGGCTGTTGGAGAGAGTTGCAGTGTTCACTGCTAAACAAGAGGAAATAGGCTGACAGTAACCCATACTCCCTTCCATTGCAATTGTTCACGGTGTGATTTTTTGACAACATGTGCAGTGAAGCTACTAGTCAAGCTTATGTTTAGATCCACCAATGTCTCTAAAGGCTATACAACCTCAGGGCAAGTAAGACAATAAAACATATGTCATGTATGTACACCATGCTCCTTCCTGTTAATTTATAACATTCAGTGAACCATGCCAAGGGTAATGATAGTGCCAGCCATAGTTCTTTCCTCCCTCCCCTCACAGAGAAAATAATGATTCAGGCCAAACTCTACGATTGACATGTTACGAGACATAAATATCATCAAACCCCAGAATAGATGAAAAACAGAAATCTCACAAAGGTGTTCCGTAACCTCAAATTGTCTGCTGACATCCTACTCAAAGATGTGTTTAAATTTGACCCCAAAACTGAACAAGCTATTCTTTGTAAAGTGGTATATTTTTTTAAGGTTGCTCAGTCTCTATTTTGCCTCAGGAAATCGCCTGCAACACATCATAACAGCAACGTTCCCTGATCCAGGTCACAGACTGCTGGTTTGTTCCGAGTCCTTCAGAAAATCTCAAACATCACTCCCTACACAACAATCTGTGACAACTCACAAGGCCAACATAAGTGTTTTGCAGTTGTTTAATTCATTTCTTAATAATTTAAAATGACAAGGGCTTCGCACACTCCCCTTCTCCATGCAGTTGCTAGTAGCCAAGTAGGACACGGAGGATTGAAAAAAACATGATGGACTCTTCAGAAGAGGTAATTATCTTCACTCAAGTTTCTGCGTGGGAAAGTCACCGGACGCCACAATCTTCGGAACATAGCCATACTGAGAAATACAGAGTTTTTGTGGAGCTCAGTCTTAATTAGCTTTGTAGCAACTCATTTGGCAATGACTTGAATTTAACGGACGTTCATTAATATCAAAAAGTTACACATTAAAGCATTAAGAGACATCGAAATTGGTTGCAGTTCGAGGTGTCCTGTCAACAATTTTACAGACTTCTGTTTTTTAGCGGTGGTCAATGGGGAAACTGTTTGGGCCATGGCGATTTTTCGCTGCAATACCACGAGTGGCCACTGAAAAACAATTGGCAGCAAGGCTGAGTGGCGGCTCCCTATCCAGTTCAATAATACATCTATGGGCTGTAATTAAGCACAGCGGTGCTTTTAGCTTAATGCTAACATCAACATGCTAACATGCTCAAAAAACAATGGACATACTGTATGAATAAAAAATGCTTTCAACTTTACCCTTGCATTTCTCTGCATCCCAGAATTGTACATTTTACCAGTCGATAGTGGAAAACAGAGGAAACGCACATGCATGTATATATATGTTAAATAATGGATCATTATATAAATAGTTACATAATTGGCTCATGAGAACATTGCTAGAGTACAACAATCAAGAGGTATTGCATGCAGAGTGCATTTGAGACTAGTCTTTTTACTTTACCACTGATGCATGCAATCCCTGGTTTATAATGGAGCCGTCAGTTATTAACATATTCTATACCTGAGAATTTGCTTCATTTGCAAAGATATATGGACGACATAATAAACCCATATTGGGTGAGTAGAAATGTTGTATCCCTTGGGTCGCAATGACATAATTGAATAGATTTGTTCAGGTATTTTGAGTTGCTGTGTCTCAAAGATGTTTCTAGTTTAAAATACAGATATTACTGTAATAACATGAAGCTATGACTTTGCAGGTGTCTTATTGTCATAATATCTTCATTTTGGGACACGTGAAATAGTAAGAGTATGATTACACTGATAAGAATGTGTGTGTGATTGAGCTGTTTTTCTTGTTGTCAGCTGGCTTCTCTGGCAGTTTTCTTTGTTCAGCTTGATCCATTTATTCATGACTTGACTTACGTCAATTCCAGAAAATCTATTATGAGGGTTATACCTTACAATCTAATTGTTCCTGTGGTTTCTTGGCCTTTTAAAAACTGTGTATTAATGTTTATGTGAGGAACTGCAGCATTATATAGATGGAAAGCTGTAGAGCTAAAGTTAGGGACCTTTCCAAATGTGAATGCAAAATAACCAAGGGAGCTTGTCAGTTTTTGTCAGTAGCTTTCTATTTGTTTATCATTCAAACCAACTATTTACATCTAGACCGTCTCCAATTGAGACTACAATCACCTTAACAATATATTGCCCAGTGAGCTCAATAGTTTTCTCTCTCATCTAATTTTTTTTACATAGACATTTCAGATCAACTCAATCAATGAGGAAAATGATTTCTCATACATTTCCCCCCCTCCTTGTTTGAAGGACAAGGGAGTTGCAAAAGCCACTGGGAGAAATGTAAGCATCCAAAAGCAGTGAAGCGAACATCCCTGCTGACCCAGCTGCACACTTGCTCCATCCTGAAACTGCATGAAAAAACACTTACCGAGTGTGGTCTGGTACAGAAAAAATATTTTTCTTTTGAGGATTTAGAATATCTTTTGTTTCCTTTGCTTATTTGCTGCTATATATTCCAAGGAATATATCCCTGCACTCTCTATGCAGCATGGGTTTAGGACAAAGACCTCATGCCACTGTACAGAACTGTATGTCACAAAGGATGGTAGCAGCAGGTTGGCCAGGCAAGCAGCCAAAGTATTTAGACTAACCCCATATGTTGTTCGCTGATTGGCTCAGTGGAGGGTGACCTGAGCTTGTGAGGTTGGGTGGTCCGTGCCGGTGCTCCACGTTCTCAGTCACCCTAAGAAATGTCTTTCTTTAAAGACGAGCATGACTCAGAGGCGTGCAGTGCCTCTGAAAAAACAGTTTTTTTTATACTGTACTCTGGCAGTTTCCTTGCACTATTCTGCCTTGTCTTCTTGACTCTAATACAAATGAGATGAGATGACAAAAACGCTAGTTTTGCTTCCAAGATGTATATTAAACTACAAGAAGCACCTACAGTAGAGTTATATTCTGAGCAAAAAAAATGTCAGTAACATTTCTGCACAAGCCACAGATGTGCATGACAGAAAAAGCTTGAACCTCTTCCCTTCCTCCCCATCAGCAGTTCCCTTTTATAGAAGCCATGAGTGCGCGTCAACATTTCTTTTCAGGGAAAAGATGACAAAACAAAGATATTCAGCACAGTTTGATTTCTAAACGTTAACATGTATTTCATGTGCAGCTTAATGCGACAACTTACTTTCCCTGGAGCAGTTCAAATGACATAATTGGATGCATTACATTACATAAAAAAAATATATATATATATATTGTATGATGTATGTGTGACTTTGTGGCTATATTCTGGGCTTTCAGTACCTCAGGATAAACCTCCCAGAGATGTATTTTAGGTAATCCAGTCGTTTTTGGAGTGTGTGCTGATAATACCAGAGAGCCAGGGACTTTGTTTTGCTTTGAAAAGGATCAGCACCTCTGACAAAATGTTTAACAGAGTAAATGTGAGAAGGATGGGACAGTGTTATGTTTTTGTGAAGTAGCTGCCATGTCGTGTTTGATCAAACTTGGGTCAATCAAGGGCTTTGGAACAGTTTCATTTTAACGTTGTGATGTTGGCATGTTTGTGCTGACAAGTTAGACTTACTGGAAACTTTACGATCTTAACCACAGGTAATTTGGGCAATAAATATGTGATATTTGGAAACAGGAGGCAGTCTGAAAATTTCTCTCAAGATAAAGAACAGTTTTAGTTTTCCATTAATCTGCTCAGAGAGTGTCTTCTTCCTCCTTCCACATGTGATTTCATTCTCTGCAAATAGTAATAAACAGTTAGGACACAAAAAAAGCCCTTTAAAAAAGGACACTTTTGCATCTAAGACAAAAGGGGCAGTGGAGGTCACTGAGACCCACAAGCAAAAACAGACTAGGAGTTAAGATGCAAGCCCCAAATTGGTAAGAACCATACTGACAATTTAAAAGAATCGTGACCCAGAAATTTACAGTCTTTTAAAAAAGTTCCAGACAATTACCAACAATTCTGTTCTTTCTGTGAGTGGCTCCCCATAAAAACCTTATTAATGGAAGATGATACGGAAAGATCAGGGACAGGTTTTCTGATAATGATGGATTTTAGAAGTTAAACGTGTTTTCTAATAGCATTTCTAGTGTTCATAAATGTCAACACACATTTCCCAAAGCAGCTCTTAAGAGTGAATGCATCCGCTTGCCATTAAGAGCTTCTGAATATGGCTGTCTGAGGTGCAGAGAAGGATACTGAACACTCCATAAAGTATAGCCGTGCTATATTAACAATACATAAATTACAAAGTGTAAAACGTAAATGTAAACGGTATTAGTAGTGGTAGTTTTTAAAGACAGATTTGATAGACCGATTATGCTAGTTGAACAAATATACTATTTATTCCTTCATCATGCTCTTGTCTAATTACAAAATGTGTTTGTATTCTCTTGACGGCTTCATGTCCTAACTTGCCCTGTGAGGTCTGTGCATGTGACATGGCAGATTTCCTCCAGTTTCTGCTGCCTAAATGAAATATCAAACTGCAATGAGCTGTGAGATTCCCATGCTGTTATAACATGACCTACTTTACTCTGTCCTCAGCTCATAGAATTAAATTCCAAATGGCTAGAAGGACATGCTAATGAAACTGGCTCGCATGTGCTGTCGCTCAACTTCAAGACATTGTAGCCTTTCATTTTTTACTGCAATTTGAAACTTACCTGAATAGAAGGCCCCTACTTTTACGGACTATTTCACAAAACAACTGAAACAAGTGGGTAACTGTGAGCAGCAGCTTGGTGCTTTGAGGAGGCATGAAGTAGTACTCATGTCATATTTTGTATTTTATCCATCTATCAGGAAACCAACCTCCTGTCTCCAAAGTAACACAAAACTAAAGAGAAAAATGACAAACTAAATCACAGAGCAATCAAATGGCAGACAAAGAGGACAGGCTTACACAACCTTAAGTGAAAAATGTTGTACTGTATTCCTGTGGTGTTGTTTCAGCAGGTCCCATGGTTGATAGTACAGCAACAATCAAATGAAAGAAACAGGTCAAGCTCTGCAGCTGTGAAACAGACCATTTGATTTGCCTTTCAGATTAGTTCTGAGGAATCTATCACACATTTATAACACAATAAATATCTTAATGTTTTTAATCCCCAATTGAAGTGACACTAATGCATTAACAACCAATGCACGCTAAAGTTGAGCAATCATATGGTGTTTGTTTGCATATATGTATTTATTTGTTCATCTGAGAAAAGGAAGAAGTTGGCCGGGTGGTTGGCGGAGGCAGAGGAGGTGGACAAAGTTGGCACAGAGTAAGCCAGTTTTTGAGAATGCGTGAAGTGGCACATTTCTTTTGTTTCCTTATGCATTTGTGTGCATAAGGAAGTGTGGTCGGTGTGGCGTTGCCTCCATCATTAACACCTTTGAATGGCAGCCCTATCTCCTTACCCAAACCCAAGAAAAAACCCTTAAAAAAGTCCCTTAGTGACATAACACTGTAAAAAGAAGAAGAAAAAAATGCGAAGAGAATAGCTTTATTATGTGTAATGCACAGATGGTTAGTCAGCTCTCCCTGCATCAGTGCATTGAATTAGTCCTGCCTTCGTGGAATAGCTCACAGGGACAAAAACTCACAACCTGCTCCCCTTCCTCATCACAGCTTGTTTCACAGACACAGTGTGATATTTGCCTGAAGAGAGGAGAGAACTTCATCTGGAAAGCACCTTGTGCTGCTACAATAATATTAGCTCAGTCAACTTCATGTTGCCATATTATATTTTCCATGATTTTGTTTGCAGATATAATATTTCTCAGGGTGAGAATAGTGTTCTCCATCATCATCTCTCGTCTTCTTTTAGAAAAACTCAGTAACACTATCTAATAGATCACATTTCAAGGGTTTTTAAGTTGTAACTAATGGCTTTATTAATAGTTGATAAAGTATTTACTAATATGGTATAAAGCTAAAAGTGTTATAAAAATGATAAATACGCATGATGTATTATTAAGAACGCTTGGGTTTCCAGGTTGTCGAAAATGTGTTTAGGCTGATTTTGTATCCAGTCTACTCTGTAATAAATGTTGGTAACCCATGAATAAATGGGTTTCTCACTTCACTATCAGCCATCAAGTCTGCAGATATAAATGTCAAAGGGTAGTAGGTTAATTCTCACAAATATGTTTTTTACAAAATCCATCAAGTCTGTAGTTGTTCATGATAAAATATAATTTACAATGCTCTGCGGCTATTTTGCATAAGGTCAGAGGTCAAACATTTCTGAAAAGAGCTAAGAAGACAAAGTAAGTGCCATGCTGGTTAAACATGCCAAACATTATGCGCCTGGGTAGCTCACCTGGTGGAGCAGGCGCACATGTATAGAGGTTTTCTCCTCGACGCAGCAGCCACGGGTATGACTCTGAGCGTTTTTCTCAGGCTGTAATACGTGTTGTGGTTGTTTTGGACAGCATTATGTTCAAATGTGCATGCAATACTGTGGAATGTAGCATAACAACACAAATTAAACTACATTACAATATACAAGGGATTTCTTCTTGTCACTCAGTGTGCACCACGGCAAATTGCATAATGGCTTCAAACCAACATCATTTGTCACAATTATGCAGTAAAAGGAGGAAATAACTCAAAAAAATAACTCAACAATGACACAAACATTCTCCAGTTTATTTGCCTTGGTTCATGTTTAAACCATGCATGAGACATAAGCACTCCTTTCACGGTTGCGCACACTGAACAAGAACTCAGTAAATGCTACATTGCAACTAATCAATGAACATGTTGAAGTATTTTCCTGCAAAGTCAAATAAAGAAACACAGTGTGTTTTAGAGGGTATTACAATGGAAAGTTTTACTGTGTCTCAGGGCAACGGTGTAACTTTGGTTTGAGAAGTGGGGAGGACACAAAACAGGTGGCCTGGGGGTTCTCTGCCAGACATTGTTTTATCATTCGAATCCCATTTCCTGCATTTCTACACACATTTGTAGGGACTATGGTGATACAAAATCCAGGAAATAATTAAGTTGATTATGATGAAATTGTGCCAGAAAGAATAGTAGGCTACTAAACTATGTATAAGAAAAATGTCTTACTTTATTGCTTAAAATAGGGGCCAATCACCGAGACTTATAAATAAAATAATATCAAATGAATTTGAAAGTGGGAGAGACACAAACAGGATTTTGGAAGTGCTTTAGTGATTTAACCAACTTTGATTTACAGTAACTCTGTGCTCTGCGTTAAACAGCTCCTACACTAAACCTACTCTATACTAAACTGCTGAGAATTGGGATTTTCCTTCATGAGCAGCGCAAAGCATTTCTTTGTATGTGTTGCTGTAAGTCAACTCCTTCTGCCACAAGCAGTTTTCTGCTTTCTGCTCTTCAAATACAAATGTCACATTACATAACATTAATTTGAATGCATCTTTGCATGTCAGTAGTATATAGTGGTGCTAGAGGCGGGGCTACGGCCCAAAAATGGTGCTTGGGGCGTGGCTACGTGGGTTAGACCAATAAGATGCCACCTGGGCGTGTCCACGAGCCTAAAAATTACCATATTTCACTCAGCTCGCCAAAAGAAGGGGCTCTCTTTTCCCTGCCGTTTTTTTCGCCTAGGTAGCTAACTATCTAGCTAGCTAACTACTCATTGTTAGCCTTGTTTAGCTAATTAGACTTTGCAAAAGTCCGTTTTTCTTAAGTTGTATACAGAACTACGTCTACGTGAAGCACTATGCGGTTAAAACTGCTTGATTATGGCAGGGTAACAAGCCGTCATACATGTGGAGTGGTTTGTATAGACTTTGCAAAAGTCCGTTTTTCTTAAGTTGTATACAGAACTACGTCTACGTGAAGCACTATGCGGTTAAAACTGCTTGATTATGGCAGGGTAACAAGCCGTCATACATGTGGAGTGGTTTGTAGGGTTTAAAATGCGTTGTTTTGCGTTGTATGGTCTCTTTTCCCTGCCGTTTTTTTCGCCTAGGTAGCTAACTATCTAGCTAGCTAACTACTCATTGTTAGCCTTGTTTAGCTAATTTTAGACTTTGCAAAAGTCCGTTTTTCTTAAGTTGTATACAGAACTACGTCTACGTGAAGCACTATGCGGTTAAAACTGCTTGATTATGGCAGGGTAACAAGCCGTCATACATGTGGAGTGGTTTGTATAGACTTTGCAAAAGTCCGTTTTTCTTAAGTTGTATACAGAACTACGTCTACGTGAAGCACTATGCGGTTAAAACTGCTTGATTATGGCAGGGTAACAAGCCGTCATACATGTGGAGTGGTTTGTAGGGTTTAAAATGCGTTGTTTTGCGTTGTATGGTCTCTTTTCCCTGCCGTATTTTTCGTCTAGGTAGCTAACTAGCTAGCTAGCTTGTCATTGTTAGCTCTGTTTAGCTAATTAGCCTTTGCAAAAGTCCGTTTTTCCTCTACATCTATTTTGCTCTGTTCGCTAAAAGACGGTGCTTTACATTCATTTCTGTTGGCGAAGCAAAGACGACCCCATTACATCCATGTCTACAAAGGGTAAGTAAAAATGATCTATAATGTTTAAAATATAATCTGAGATAATTTATCAACGATAAGCTACAAAATACAAGGCATTGTGGCTGTTTAACTAAGGCATGACACTATAAAATAAGGCATGTATTGGTTTTGATGACGAGGCTACAGCTATAACGTTATCTAAATGGTTTGGTTTGTGACTAAAACTTTATCAGGAGTTGGTTTAACACATAAGGTCTTTCCAGATGATCCATTTTCATCAAGATCAGGTTTAACAACAGTAATGGGCCAATCTGCTAGAAACATATTGGTTTGAAATCACTAAAATAGTTGTGACAACTCCGTTTGGAATGCTTCTCAATGCTTTTAGCATAGGGGCTAACACTAACGCTACTTTATGACAAAGCGCTGCGGGTAAACTGTGCCTAGCATGATAGCATTGTGGTAATCATGCAATGTTAGCCTTTACAACAGCACCCCTTTACTACACTTGTTAGATAATGTTTCTTTACAGAGTTCTCTGCTGATTTGTGCATGTCCCTGCATGCTTGATGGAATATAACGTAAACACCTTGGACACGTAATGTGGACAGCTAAAGTTAATGTTAACAACCCTCAAGCTGAAGAGTTAGTAGTAGTTTCAGCTTAACTTATTACCTTTCTGCCATCTGTGTTCTCAGTAACGTGACAAACAGGACAAACCTGTTTTCTTTTAAACGACTAAAACAATAGTGCTATCCCCATGGTGATTGTCGCAGTGTGTGCGTTGGCCTATAATGTAAACGGAGAGATGCGTGCCAGAGATGCACAGCGCCATGACGGATATCCCCCTCATGTCTGTCTAATGTTAGAAATCCGTTTAGCGGCCAGAACGTGAAACAGCAACCACATGATTACTTTCTTTTGTGCTAACCTTTACGAATACGGGAGAAAGATGGCTGTAATCATCTTAGCTTAGCTTATGTTGTATTGTGTTCTCTCACTTGTAAACAGAAGTCAAAAAACAGTAACAGTTGCACTAATATACAAGTAAGTACTTTTACATGTACTAAATTTAAGGAGCTGATACTTTTCGTGGGAAAACATTAACACAGTCTGTTTAGTAATGATTCATGACTGCAGATACTCAGCCCTTTACCATAATTGTTGATTTCCTGTGTGTAAGTAGCTAAATTGTGTTTTTTATTCTTTTTACAGCTTTCACAGCGATCTGTAAACGATCCCCAAGATGTGAACGGCCAAGTGGCCACATCAAACACGCGGCAAGCTGTTTTCCTACTGGTATGGTTCTCTCTATTATTGCCCACGAGATGAAGAGGAAGTTCATCACTGGAGGTTCATCATATATTTATTTTGTAAGAAAAAGCGTAAGTTACTATGGATTTCATAGATATCTGTATGATAGTATGTTTTAGAAATAACATATTGTGCAATACATTGTGTCTATTACTTAGGTTGTGAGTTTTTTTGTTATGCGTTAACTATTGTGAAAAGAAAGGAGAAAAAAGGGCATGTCCAGACAATAACATGTATATTAGTTTGTGGTTAACAAGGGAATGGGCATCATAGTCGCTGTATTGTTAAATTAACAAACTGTTTTCTTCATCATAGATCATTGATCACAGCTTTATAGTGCAAGCATTGATTTAAACAGCTACTTTTGGGTGATCGAGGTGATTGTAAAACATAAAATTCTGCGTAAACTTTTCAAATTGGTATTTTCTGGAAAAGATTTAGTATGACAGTCGATATACAAAAGAAATGTAGACTGCTAGTTTCTCCCTAAGGGGGATTTAAAAGGTGTAATTTGTGTTAAATGGTTTATACCATCTACCACCACAAGGTGATGTTTGTGTTGAGACTTCGCGGATTTAAGGTACATAGGTCCTCATTTACTAACTAGCCCAGTTTACGCTGCGTCTGTTTATGAGAGTTTGGTAATATAGCATGCTATGCTTCCACATTTAGCGTAGTATTTATCAAACCTGACACCCATCACGCCATAAGTGCCTTTCTCCGCCCCCCTGCTAGACCGTAACTTGCCCTGTAGCAAAGCGTTAAGTAGTGGTGCTATGATACGGCGGGGTGTAGACTGAGATATTCCCACTGCTGATGCTATGACTGTTTAAAATGATCCTGATGTCAATATTTGTAATGTCGAGAAGGAGTTTAACAACTGCTGGATGGATGTGAACGCTGAGGCTGAGATTTAATGTCATCTTTGATTTCTTCCACTAACTGTAATATTGCACGGCTGCGTAATCTGTAACGCTTCATGATTTCGTGTTCACTCCACTGACAATGTGTGATCCTTGTGTTAACAATATGTTCAGCCTGGTCTATGTCTTCGTCTTGACGAAGACATAAACACTTTGAACAACTTATGAAAAGACTACTGACAGATAAATTTATCTCAGTAGTGCAACGCTTTCTGGTGATGAAACAGCTGTGTGCTAATGGCGCTAGGATTCGTGGGGTTGCAGAAACACTTTTCTATGAATTGAAAACGGTCCGAGATGTTACAGTAAAAATACGTGAAATGTATGATAATGCAGTGGGGGAGGATATTGTGAAAGTGGCTGAAATTAGAGAGATTGGGGATCTGTGGAGAGATTTATATAAGAGAAAAAAAGTACCCTTGTGAAAATATGGGGAATTGTCTGTGTTTAATGTATAATCATATCAGGGAGCGTTGTGTGATATCACGATTATCTGATATTTTAGATCAGACCATAACCAACAAAGTGAATGATGTTAAAAAGTATCAATGTGAGAGTAATGTAAATATCAACGATGTATGTAGGTTAGAAAATTTGTTGTCTGTTGTAAGAAGCCAAAATAGGGCAATACCGTGGGATGATGTAATACGTATGTTGTTATCACTGCTAACAGTTAGAGAGGGCATAGCTGACACATTTTGCGACGTCATAAGTAACATCACACACAATTTTAAGAACCAGACTGTTTATCACATACTGACCATGTACGCTATGGTTGTAGATGCCGTTAGTTTGTATTTGAAAGAAAATCATTACACCGATGTCTTATGCGATTTGCAAAAAATACATGCATTCATAATTAGTAAAACATCTATAGCATGCTTAAGCAAAACATTATCTACGATAGAATGTGTTTCACTGTCTTCATGAACTGTTACGCGTTTGTGTGAGTGTTTTGTGAAATAAATAGACTTGTTCTCAAACTAAGGCGACCATTTGAATCTTAACGCATCATGGAGAAAGTTATGCATGAAATATATTACGATCCAGCACACCCCGGAGGATTAGGGGGGGTACGTAGGCTCCATGAAGCCGTCAAAGATTGTAGTAGTGAGCCCAGCTCACTCGCTGATGTTAAAAAGTTTTTACACAGTCAAGATGCATACACCCTTCATGTTCCCGCGTTGAAACATTTTCCAAGAAACAGAGTGTTGGTTAATGGAATAGATAAACAATTTCAGATAGATCTGGTCGACATGACTGAATATTCAGAGGAAAACGATAACGTAAAATATTTGCTCACATGCATCGATCTATTTTCTAAGTACGCATGGGTTAAATGTCTTAAAAACAAGTCCGGACATGCTGTCACACAGGCTTTTAGGGAAATACTCGCCCTAGGCCGCGTACCTGTGAAACTGCAAACAGATGAGGGGAAAGAGTTTTATAATAAGGTTTTTCAAAACTTGATGACTCAATATAAAATTCATCATTTTTCTACATCGAATGAGACTAAAGCTAGTGTTGTTGAGCGTTTCAACCGAACCTTCAAGACACGGATGTGGAGATACTTGACTGCTGTTAATTCGCGCCGCTATGTCGATGTTGTTCAAGACATGGTTGCTGCTTACAACGCGTCACATCACAGATCGATAAAAATGGCTCCTGTGAATGTGAATAAAAACAACGAAAAAGAAGTTTTTAACAATTTGTACAAACTGAAACCAGTCGGACTAGTAGCTTTTAAGTTTCAAGAAGGAGATACAGTTAGGATATCAAAACACCGTGGAGTATTCCGAAAGGGCTATGAACAAACATTTACAGATGAGTTTTTTACAGTATCAAAACGTGTAGGAAGAACACCGCCGGTATATGTCCTAAAAGACCAAGGGGGTGATACAGTGACTGGGACATTTTATGAATTAGAGATGCAGCATGTGATCGTTGACAAAAACAAAGCTTTTAAAATAGAAACCATTCTGTCAAGGAAGAAAGTAGGCCGTAAAAACATGGTACTTGTGAAATGGTTAGGATGGCCTGAGAAATTTAATTCATGGATCGCTGAAAAAGACATAGTAGATGTAAGATAAAAAAGACTTGCATGAAACTATGTGTTCGTTTAAGACTGCGGCCGTATAAGACGGCGGACGTATAAGACAGCTCCGCAATGAATAAGAACGGATTTTTTGTAACGTTGCCAAGTAATGCTTCAGCAACTGTCTATCCTAATAATAAAATATGGCAGTACCGAACAAAACTGGCGAAACCTATAATATTACAACAACCTTACGAAGTAGGTCTTATAGAAATTCAATACCCCCGGATTTGGAATAGTTTTACAGAGAGTGAGTCTAAAGTTGAATTCTATGATACAAAATCAAAACACATCAACAAACTAAGGCTAACAACGGGTCGCTATAACAATCTATCCAGCATTGTTAAAGAATATAATATGAAATGCATGGTTACCCCCGGCCTAGACCATATAAATATGGCATATAATGAAATCACTAACAAAATTTATTTTACTGGTGGTGACGGTTACAATATTACATTCAAAGGACGGCTAGCCGAGATCCTAGGCTTTATCCCAGACACCGTTTTTGAAATACGGCTAGGGGCTCATTTAAAATGCCTCGCACCACACCCTGCCGACATATACGCAGGCCGTTATAATTTTTATATATATACCGATATAGTAGATTATCAGCGAGTGGGAGATACGAGCGTGCCGCTACTTAGATGCGTGAACTTCGCAGATGAGACCAGACGGTTACCGACGCTGACCTATGATACACCTCATTATATGCCGCTCTCGAGGTCGAATATTACAGATATTCAAATTGAGTTACGAGACGACCAAAACAAACTGATCCCGTTCTCATACGGTAAAGTTATCATCAAGCTACATTTTAGACCCGTGAAACAGTATTAAAATGGCTCGCAAATCATATACTGGCGATGACGGTCGATATACGACATATTACATGAATCAAGCTGGAGGCGATTTACCGGGGTTTATAGGTTCGAGCACCCAATATGGGAACGGTTTAGGGGGGATTTTCAGGAATTTATTCCGCATGGCCATACCTCTTTTTAAAAAGGGGTTTAATTTAGCTAAACCTCATTTGAAAACTGCGGCGACAGGCATTATCGGAGATGTAATTTCTAATGTTCGGAATGCTGTATCTGAGAGACAGCAAGGAAATGGACTGATGGCCTTCAGACGCAAACCACAAAAAAAGAAAGCCTCCTCAACAAGTGGGCGTAACCGTATGGGGTATAAAAGACATAAAACACCAGTCAAAAAGCGAAAAAGTGTCAAAAAGAAGACGGCAGCCAGACGTAGTAGAGCTCCGACAAAACGCTCTCTGGTCTTGTCAAAAGATATATTCTAAACAAAGTTTTTTCATCATGTCGTTCATTCACAACCAATCTGAAGAGTGTGTAAAGACGGAACTTGATTTGTTTACGGTGCCATTTACGCAGACTTCTATTGAAAAATCTACATACGTGGAAATCCCGCCCGTTTCAGCTTTAACAGATCATGGCCCCATCGAGTTTTTTATATCTGCCAGTAATGAGCATTATATCGACCTTAATGATAGCTACATATTCATCAGGGTGAGAATCACAAATCCAGATGGCACTCTACTTGCTAACGCCGCCGATGTTGGCTTTATAAATTATCCAGGGTGTAGTCTATTCTCCCAAATAGATATTATGCTGGGAGACAGATTGATTACACAAGCTTCAAACACTTATCCATACCGAGGGATAATCGAGTGTTTGCTTAATTATGGAAAGGAAACATTGGACACTCAATTTAGTACAGGTCTGTTTTTTAAAGATACCAGCGGAAAAATGGACGACACTTCAATCACAGGAGATAATCAGGGACTGGTGCAGAGGGGCGAATATACAGGAGACGGTCGAATAGTTGAATTGATAGCACCTATTCACGCGGACTTGTTTTTTCAAGAAAAACTACTCTTGAATGGCGTGGATATGTCTCTGAAATGTATCCGGTCAAAAGATGAATTTGTATTAATGTCCCCCGGAAACCTACAATTTAGTGTGAAAATAATGTCAGCCAGTATGTTTGTAAAGAAAATATCGGTGGCTCCACCAGTAAGACTGGCACATAGCCGTGCACTGCAGCACAGCAACGCAAAATATGGTATTGATCGTGTAGCCATAAAAACGTTTTCCATTCCTGCTGGAACCCGAGTATGCAACCAGGAAAATTTATTCATTGGACAAATCCCAAAATTTATAGTTATTGGATTTGTAGATAACGAAGGTTACACAGGCAATTATGGCCGGAATCCTTTTAATTTTGAACACTTTAATGCAGAGTATATTTGCCTTAACGTGGACGGCGTATCCTATCCTGGTAAATCTTTTCAGCCCTATTTTCAAAGGGGCCATTATACCCGTGAATATTATCAGCTGGTTACAGCAACGGGGCGTCATTTAAAGGATCGACCTCTGGCTATAACACGCTCAGATTTTGGAGACGGATATACACTATTCTGCTTTAATCTTGAGCCTGACGGCGGATGTTCAGGAAATGTGTCACTTGTCAAATCAGGCAATGTGAGTCTAGAAGCGCGCTTCAGAGCGCCCCTGCCTAGAACTGTAACCATAATATGCTATTCTGTTTTTGATTCTGTAATTGAAATCTCAAATCGGCGTCAAGTATTGTTGGATCATTACTAAGGGACGACTATGAATACGATTGAACTCACCTGTGTCCTCAGAAAGAGATTGGCTAAGGATACCAACTTTCTAGGAGTGAGGTCATGTGACATGCTGCCAAAAGCAGCGGTCGGGTCGTTACCGGCAATGATGATAATTAATACAGACCCCAGCGATAAGCCGGGGGAACACTGGCTAGCTATATTTATTACAAGGGATAAACACGGTTATTTCTTTGACAGCTTTGGCAATTCTCACACGCATTTCTCTCCAGAAATAAATCGATTCCTATTACAAAACTGCACAGAGGTATATCATTCAGGTCTACAAGTACAGAGTAATTATTCTACTAAATGTGGTCAACATTGTGTGTTTTTTTTATGTCATATACAGAAAAACATGTCTTATAAAAATGTAATGAAAATGTATGGATCTAATCTTGTATGTAATGATACAATGGTTTGTCTATTTGTCAACAAAATAAAACCAGGCATATGTCATGACCAGGTTTTTAATTGTGTTCAATGTGTATATGGTTCACATGATAAAAACATTGTGTAATGGTATTTTTTTCAAGTAATAAAGAACGTGACGAATACTAATGTTTTTGTTTTCAATTTATTCAAAAGAATAAAAGGGCTGATTTGAAAATGGAGCTCTTATACAAGTTCACTTTGCTCACAATAATGGAAAAAATAGAAAATAGTAGATGAATCAAAATTAGGAAATACATACCAAAAGTTTTTACATTCATTTCTGTCTTTTAGTTTATTTCACATTTCAATAGAGAAAAAAAAGATATTCCCTTCACATTTCAACAGATAAAAATAGAAAATATATGCCAAGGCGCGACAGTTTTACATTCAGTTCTGTCTTTTATGTTATTTCACATTTCAATAGAGAAAAAAAGATATTCCCTTCACATTTCAACAGATAAAAATAGGATAAAATAGAAAATATATGCCAAGGCGTGACAGTTTTACATTCATTTCTGTCTTTTAGTTTATTTCACATTTCAATAGAGAAAAAAAAGATATTCCCTTCACATTTCAACAGATAAAAATAGTATAAAATAGAAAATATATGCCAAGGCGTGACAGTTTTACATTCATTTCTGTCTTTTAGTTTATTTCACATTTCATTAGAGAAAAAAAAGATATTCTCTTCACATTTCAACAGATAAAAATAGTATAAAATAGAAAATAAATGACAATAAAAAATAAATCAAAAACCAGACCAACGTGCAGCAATAGGCGGAGAGCTAATACGCGGGGGTCTAGGAGTGAACGGTGAGTCTGAACCCATCTCGGGGGAGTGTCTAACCTTTTCACCATCAGGGTTTGTTTTAAACTCAGTAATACAACGACGAACATTAGCATTTGGGATTACAGATCTCGGAAGATTTAACTTTGCTAACATTTTTAAAAATACATTCCAGCCCACGGGTCTTGAACTTTCTAGCACGTTATTGTGAGTTGTGACACTTTTCAACAAATCATACAGATGACTACCTGGCACATTTCGATTTCCAACGACAATTTCACCCTGCTTTGTCCAAGATATCTGGTCATTATTACGGGATAAATATTCCATAATATATTGGGCATTGCTTTTATTCCTTTTTGGCATGTGATTCATTATCTCAGCTCTTATATTGTCTTCTACAGGCCCATCTTTTGAATCGTCCACAGGAGTTTCGTTTGGAAGGGACAGTGTTATAACGCTTTTTTCGTTGTCTCCCTGTTTAACTAAAGCGAGAAATCGCTGCAGAATATTTGAATATTTTTTCGCTTTCTCATATACATTTATATCGGGTTGATTCAATATAGCTCTCATAGCTTGGTCTAAATCATTTTGTACCTCTTGTCTCAAAGGTACGTTAGAGGGGTGTGAAGGTGTTTGGTGCTGCTGCTGTAACAAGTCTAACTGACGTTGAGGCACCAGAAACATTTTCTGCGTGTGCTCCATTCTTCAATTTCTGTTGAAAAGACTAGCTATAAATGGTATGGCAGCTCCAAGAAGAGGTAAGAGGAACCCTCCTGATTGAATAATTTCTCTTTTTCTTTTTAAATGCTTGTTTTTTTTATCTGCTAGGAGTCTGATAACTTTCTTCTTTTTCTTTAACAATTTGAATTGATTGTTGGTCAGTGGAATATTACCTCTTAAAACATTGAGAGCTATTTCACACAAAGCGGATATAAAGTCAGGACTAGCGTTGTTCACTATAGATCCCCTGGCACGCGGTGATGCTTTATGGAGCATATCCAATAGTATGAAGTTTCTTTGAATGCGTGTCGACATTATTAAGACTTCAGTTTTCTCGGCACATAGACAACTTGCCTATCGGATAACAGATTTGATCTGAGTCTTAATTGATCAGGTGTGTTTGTTTTATAGTCTATCAGTAGATAACCATACAGAGAACTGACGGCGTCATTGTAAGCTTCTAAGAAAAAACGATTATTATTGGGATACATTTGACGCCCTAGTAACCGTATTTGATTTTGATCCCTAACGTTTTTAAATAAAACCATATAGTTTGTATTCAAACTAATTGTTCGACTCGATTTACCTTGAACAAACAGATTTTGGACCAAATAAAGACAACTCAGGTTCCGGTGGTGGACGTATTTTGTAAACACGTTTTGAACTTCAATATTATCGCTGGCTTGATTCATTAAATCATCTATTACGAGTAAATTATTTTTATCCAAGGGGAGTAATGTATCATCACATAATGACTCAGGTATGCCCTGTACAAAATGTATATTTACAGTCTTAAGCATCTGATCATAAATAGGTTGCCAGCATGAATAGATGTACACAATGTTATCTAATTTGGCTGAGATAACAGATTCTGCGTTTTCGATCATGTTCTTAACAAAATGAGTTTTCCCGCAATTTGATGGGCCGCTAATCACAGCGCTGAACGGGTGTTGAAGTCTGGCATCAAAGCCGGCCATATCTTGTTTATTAATAGCCATACGGAAGAGTTGTGTAGTCGCTGAGAACTCTACGTTTGTCGTAAACTACCCGAAGAATTTATCTGTCAGTAGTCTTTTCATAAGTTGTTCAAAGTGTTTATGTCTTCGTCAAGACGAAGACATAGACCAGGCTGAACATATTGTTAACACAAGGATCACACATTGTCAGTGGAGTGAACACGAAATCATGAAGCGTTACAGATTACGCAGCCGTGCAATATTACAGTTAGTGGAAGAAATCAAAGATGACATTAAATCTCAGCCTCAGCGTTCACATCCATCCAGCAGTTGTTAAACTCCTTCTCGACATTACAAATATTGACATCAGGATCATTTTAAACAGTCATAGCATCAGCAGTGGGAATATCTCAGTCTACACCCCGCCGTATCATAGCACCACTACTTAACGCTTTGCTACAGGGCAAGTTACGGTCTAGCAGGGGGGCGGAGAAAGGCACTTATGGCGTGATGGGTGTCAGGTTTGATAAATACTACGCTAAATGTGGAAGCATAGCATGCTATATTACCAAACTCTCATAAACAGACGCAGCGTAAACTGGGCTAGTTAGTAAATGAGGACCTATGTACCTTAAATCCGCGAAGTCTCAACACAAACATCACCTTGTGGTGGTAGATGGTATAAACCATTTAACACAAATTACACCTTTTAAATCCCCCTTAGGGAGAAACTAGCAGTCTACATTTCTTTTGTACATCGACTGTCATACTAAATCTTTTCCAGAAAATACCAATTTGAAAAGTTTACGCAGAATTTTATGTTTTACAATCACCTCGATCACCCAAAAGTAGCTGTTTAAATCAATGCTTGCACTATAAAGCTGTGATCAATGATCTATGATGAAGAAAACAGTTTGTTAATTTAACAATACAGCGACTATGATGCCCATTCCCTTGTTAACCACAAACTAATATACATGTTATTGTCTGGACATGCCCTTTTTTCTCCTTTCTTTTCACAATAGTTAACGCATAACAAAAAAACTCACAACCTAAGTAATAGACACAATGTATTGCACAATATGTTATTTCTAAAACATACTATCATACAGATATCTATGAAATCCATAGTAACTTACGCTTTTTCTTACAAAATAAATATATGATGAACCTCCAGTGATGAACTTCCTCTTCATCTCGTGGGCAATAATAGAGAGAACCATACCAGTAGGAAAACAGCTTGCCGCGTGTTTGATGTGGCCACTTGGCCGTTCACATCTTGGGGATCGTTTACAGATCGCTGTGAAAGCTGTAAAAAGAATAAAAAACACAATTTAGCTACTTACACACAGGAAATCAACAATTATGGTAAAGGGCTGAGTATCTGCAGTCATGAATCATTACTAAACAGACTGTGTTAATGTTTTCCCACGAAAAGTATCAGCTCCTTAAATTTAGTACATGTAAAAGTACTTACTTGTATATTAGTGCAACTGTTACTGTTTTTTGACTTCTGTTTACAAGTGAGAGAACACAATACAACATAAGCTAAGCTAAGATGATTACAGCCATCTTTCTCCCGTATTCGTAAAGGTTAGCACAAAAGAAAGTAATCATGTGGTTGCTGTTTCACGTTCTGGCCGCTAAACGGATTTCTAACATTAGACAGACATGAGGGGGATATCCGTCATGGCGCTGTGCATCTCTGGCACGCATCTCTCCGTTTACATTATAGGCCAACGCACACACTGCGACAATCACCATGGGGATAGCACTATTGTTTTAGTCGTTTAAAAGAAAACAGGTTTGTCCTGTTTGTCACGTTACTGAGAACACAGATGGCAGAAAGGTAATAAGTTAAGCTGAAACTACTACTAACTCTTCAGCTTGAGGGTTGTTAACATTAACTTTAGCTGTCCACATTACGTGTCCAAGGTGTTTACGTTATATTCCATCAAGCATGCAGGGACATGCACAAATCAGCAGAGAACTCTGTAAAGAAACATTATCTAACAAGTGTAGTAAAGGGGTGCTGTTGTAAAGGCTAACATTGCATGATTACCACAATGCTATCATGCTAGGCACAGTTTACCCGCAGCGCTTTGTCATAAAGTAGCGTTAGTGTTAGCCCCTATGCTAAAAGCATTGAGAAGCATTCCAAACGGAGTTGTCACAACTATTTTAGTGATTTCAAACCAATATGTTTCTAGCAGATTGGCCCATTACTGTTGTTAAACCTGATCTTGATGAAAATGGATCATCTGGAAAGACCTTATGTGTTAAACCAACTCCTGATAAAGTTTTAGTCACAAACCAAACCATTTAGATAACGTTATAGCTGTAGCCTCGTCATCAAAACCAATACATGCCTTATTTTATAGTGTCATGCCTTAGTTAAACAGCCACAATGCCTTGTATTTTGTAGCTTATCGTTGATAAATTATCTCAGATTATATTTTAAACATTATAGATCATTTTTACTTACCCTTTGTAGACATGGATGTAATGGGGT